>JACCGJ010003828.1:0-10966 GCA_013407085.1 Atriophallophorus winterbourni | reverse complement strand
ACCTGCAAAACTTTTTGATTGGTTGAATTGCTTCAGCCACAACGCCTGTCAGCCTTCATACAGATTATTTTGATTGGTTGAATTCTGATTGGTTGCTTTAGCTCCAATAAATAGCTCTGCAAGGGGTCCGCCGTCACTTTTAATTATGAGCTCTAACGATATTACTCAGCTTTTTCAGGGAACCATTGGCAACCGCGCGATTGGAAGTCTCGTGGAATTGAACCACCTGCTGACCGATTTCGCTCGAGTTTCTGGTACCCACTATGCCATCCGTACATCAAAGAGGAACCAATCGGGCGACGTCTAACGCCATCGGAATTGGAGGTGATTCGACCGCTGCTGGAATGCGGGGACTCCTCATTCAACGAGTTCTGGCTGGTCGTAACAATACAGGAAGTTTTTTTCCTTACAATTAAAATAAACTTGATTCACAGCCTATATTCGACGAATAGAAGAGGATCTCAACGTCCATGGAAAGGCACGCGTGCTGCTGGATGAAACGAACAAGATGACGCATTTCATCTATACAACCCGAGAAATGCTTAGTTTGTTTAACCGTTTTTCTGATTTTATTCTCATCGATGGTACATTCCGTACCAATCGCGAGAAATATTTTTATATCAATTAATGGTAGTAGATGGATGCCGCAAAATTCTTCCTGTAGCAATAGGCTTCTTGTGGAGGGAAACAGCTGAAGATATCCGCACGTTCCTGCTTACCTTTGTCGAATTCGTCGGTGGGTGTGATGCTGTGAAAGCCATCATGTCCGACGGAGCACTTGCGATTGCGAATGCTGTAGAGGACGTATTTCCACACGCTTCGCATTTGCTTTGTCGGGTGCACATGCTCCGTAATGTTACTCGCCGTAACCCCCGAACGCAGGCACTGAAATGGGTATTTGTTGCGACGAAAACCCGTAGTTTGTGGGAGTACGCGTATGCCTTAATCCATATGCAGTGTGCAGACCCTGTATTCTTCCAGTACTTCAAAGGGCAACACTGTTGCAACTCGCGTAAGTGGGCAAATGCCCGTCGTCCCAAGGTAGCCACTTACGGTATTGGGGACACGAACATGGTCGAGGCCATGCACCGATGTTTAAAGATGAACCACCTTAGTGGTAGGATGGCAATTTGGGAGAACCGATAAAGGTAAAAATTATCAATCGTAACTATCCATGCAACAGTGAAACCACTCAGTGATAACGTGAGTATTTTCTTTAGTGTTATTTTGTAACACTCACGAAAGATAACCCGATCTGTTTTACAGGTATTCATATTTCGGGTCACTGGCTACATCGGAATATCAATTTGAAAGTAAAACAAAACTGAGAAAACTGACAAATTTTGTTGATTAAATCTCTAAATATATGTTTCATTTTATCAAACAGTCTTTTTATAACTGTTATTCAATAGGATTTTGTTATGTGACCGGATAAATAAGCTTCAAAAGTGGGTACATAGTTGAAATTCGGTTACAATGCTTTGTGAGAAAGAGAGCAATGCTAGACGTTTGCCCAATATAAACATCAGAGTTTTATCTTTTAGATTTTGTTGGTCGATTAAGTACCCTTACAATCGAGGAGGATGAGATGATGGTCAGCTGTGACGTAAGCTCCTTGTTCCCAAACGTGGGCAATACAAGCGCTTCAGAATTAGCGATGAAGTCACTCAATTCCGATATGACCTTGAAGGATCGTACATGTTTGAGTGTACAACAAATCATCAACGGTGTAACAATTTGTGTACATAGGAACCAATTCTTTGTTTAATAGACAGCTATACAAGCCAAACGATGGTTTAGCGTACCACATTCCGAAAATACGCCATATGCGTCTCAGTGGTCGTACAACGTTATCCACTTTCAAGAAAATAGTTTACTTTTCCTACAAGATTCATATGCGTTGATTTGTTGTTGCTCCTACGTTTTATTTAGATATGACCTTAAATAAAAGTACAGACTACGGTATACTACCAGCCGAGAGGCTAAGCTTGTTGCAAAACATTGAGGTCAACATGGGAATGCTCCGGCTCGGTTTGAAAACCCGGTGGACGGTAAGGCTAAACGTGTTGCCAACCCTTGAGGTCAACATGGGAATGTTCCGGCTCGGTTTGAAAACCCGGTGGACGGTAAAGCTAAATGTGTTGCCAAACCTTGAGGTCAACATGGGAATGTTCCGGCTCGTTTTGAAAACCCGGTGGACGGTAAGGCTAAACGTGTTGCCAAACCTTGAGGTCAACATGGGAGGGGTGCGAAGCAAACACACTGGCCGACAGAAAGTTGTTATTCTGAATGTAACCTGATCTAAACTGACCGTCAACTTGATACGTTGAGGTCAACATGGAAATGTTCCGTAGTGGACAAAATGGTCGAGAAAACTTGAATTTGTTTTTCGGAATGAAACTTGCTCTAAGCAGACCGTAAAATACAAACATAAAATGAATAGATAGATAGATAGATAGATAGATAGATAGATAGATAGATAGATAGATAGATAGATAGATAGATAGATAGATAGATAGTAGATAGATAGATAGATAGATAGATAGATAGATAGATAGATAGATAGATAGATAGATAGATAGATAGATAGATAGATAGATAGACAGAGAGATAGATAGATAGATAGATAGATAGATAGATAGATAGATAGATAGATAGATAGATAGATAGATAGATAGATAGATAGATAGATAGATAGATAGATAATTAGATAGATAGATAGATAGATAGATAGATAGATAGATAGATAGATAATTAGATAGATAGATAGATAGATAGATAGATAGATAGACAGATAGATAGATAGATAGATAGATAATTAGATAGATAGATAGATAGATAGAATGATAGATAGATAGATAGATAGATAGATAGATAGATAGATAGATAGATAGATAGATAGATAGAGAGAGAGATAGATAGATAGATAGATAGACAGATAGATAGATAGATAGATAGATAGATAGATAGATAGATAGATAGATAGATAGATAGCTAAGATAGATAGATAGATAGATAGATAGATAGATAGATAGATAGATAGATAGATAGATAGATAGATAGGTAGATAGATAGAATGATAGATAGATAGAATGATAGATAGATAGATAGATACATAGATAGATAGATAGATAGATAGATAGATAGATAGATAGATAGATAGATAGATAGATAGATAGATAGATAGATAGATAGATAGATAGATAGATAGATAGATAGATAGATAGATTGATAGATAGAATGATAGATAGAATCGATGAGAATCCTTATTATTGAAATGTTATTTGTATGCTTTATAATGTGTAATCTGCCTAGTTACTTATGCAATGTGCCTACTTCGTCGAATTTAATGCACATTCGTCCCGAAAGAAAATGCTGTTAAGTTTTAGACAAGAATGCCACTGATACATGGGGTTCGTACAACGAAACACGATGTTCAAACACAGAATCACAAAGTAAGTCTTGGTCAAGCACACGAGGCAATTATAGATGACCAAAGTGATGTGTTGCTCACATACCCGGCACTTTGTGATTCTGTGTTTGAACATTGTGGTTCGTTGTACGAACCCAATGTAACAGTGTCATTTAAGTATAACTTTGACATTCGATTCAATCTCATTCACGATTTAGCAGTTCTGTATATTATTGTGACTGAAAACGAATCAAGAATATATCCATAGCTATATGCAAAAATGTTTCGTGCAATTTGTGATCAATCTGCTCACAAGCATGCACGACCACTAAATAGGTATTAACTGTGTAAACTATTTTCTGGGCAATTGTCTCAATTTATTTATGATTGGCGACCTTGCGGACAGAAAATAATTTAGGACTTTTTACGGTAAATTTCATATTCCATATCTGTTACTATGTCCACTGAAAATTATTGTGAAGCATCTACCAACTCGACGTAGGGTATGCCTAATGGTGAATCGCAATGATGTTTATTGTGTTCACATCAATGACTTTCATCATATACACATGGATGTTTTCATGTAATTTAAGAAGTTATTCACGCGAGCATTTTTTGCGGAATGACGTATCTGTATATGCTTGCATAAAAGCCAGTATGGTTCATTTGAAAGCAGTGTTAGCAAGTAAATCTCAAAGTGATTTTCTACTAATGTAGTTCCATGGAAACAAGTTGGGTTTTTGAAGACACATGGAGCCACTGAAGCGAAATCAATTTTGCGATTTTGTACGTAGACAATGTAGTTGTTTGTGACAAACCTATTGGACAGCAACTTTACATTATAATGAATTTTATGTTTCTTATGTTGCACATACAAGTGATATTATCATTATTCTACTCACCGATATCATATTCACCAGCTGGAGAAAACATAAATGATAAAATATTAGTGTTTACCATTTTGTATTTCAGAGCCAGAATTAGTAGAAACCATAATTTCAGTAAAAGCAACTGATCACATCAAAAAAATGATCGCATTTATTGTGAGTTCACATTTGCAATGTGTTATGGATGGTGCATTATATTTATATTTGACGAAAGAATACTATTTGACACCCTTTACAAAGTGATGAAACAATGCACATTTTGAGTGAACGTTTTAGATAATCTATGGTAAATTAGAAGAGACCAAAAATATATTATCTTTCGACAACAGAGGTTTGAATTCAAATCTTGGTGAATGTGGTGAATGCTAGTTGCAATTTCAATTTACCGTGCACTGGAATTTATTTACAATCCGACGTCTTCATTGACAAAATCTACTGCAGCAATAGTTCAGAGATGGATCATAGCTCTTGGTGCAATGCGTGACATACGTATCACTGTTTCGTTTCAACTAAATTACATCTGCATAGTTTGTAGTTGTCTGTAATGAATTGTATTGAATGGAATTAAAATAACCCGATATAACCCGAAATAACCCAATTATCCATCTATCTATCTATCTATCTATCTATCTTTCGATAGATATGGGCAATACAAGCGCTTTAGAATTAGCGAGGACGTCACTGAACTCCGATATGACCTTGAAGGATCGCACTTGCACGTCACTAACGGTTTCTTCCTGTTTGCCTTCATCAGGTTGAGACAGTAAGATTAGTTGCAATAAGCCTCGAAACAGTTGTGTGCAGGATGTTTGGAAACACAAGCTTGAAATTCAATATATACACACAATGCGATACATACGAAAAGATTAGCAGTACAGACTGCTTGTTGGTTCAACCGCTGTGTGTATCTCGTTCAAATTTCAGATTGTTCAAATTGCTTGGATAAAATATAAAAGTCTTGAGGGTGTTTTGGTTTGACTTAGTGTTTGATTGCTTCCAATGTATAGCTCCTCATATCTCGGAAGTGTTGCCAAATACTCGGCACGTATTTCCAAGACCTAAGCTAATAACTGGAATTAGAAGTCACTTTTGGTATCTCGTAATTAGTTGTAAAATTATTCTCCGTGTCTCATTTAGGCAGCTGTAGATGATATCGCAAAACAGCAATACCGCAATCGTAGTTACTTCACAGTATTATCTTTCAGGCTGAACCACTTTCTACCCACTAGATTACACGAAGTGCTAATCTTCGGATTTACAATTGATTTTTATGTACACTGATTGAGGTTATTAACTATTTTCCATCATCATTGCACGTTCCCTCGAATACACTTCCGTATGTTCTGAAGCTTTTACTCAAGACGTCATGAGCGCTTCGATTTTGCGGCGAAACAGACCCGGCACCAAAGCAGAGGTTTGGTTGTTTTTGATTAAATTCATTTTTAGGAGTGGTGTAACTGGCCAGAAGAACCTTTCGAGGAAATGGAGAGTACTTTAGCCGTGCTACAGGTACTTACTATTGCTAACTTAGTTTTTATACATTAGTACATTCAACAACTTATCCGACGGGATCGTAAGAACATCGGAGAGATTCTAACCGTACTGAAAGTCCAAGACCCAACGGTTTGGAAATATGAGCATTTACGCCAGTTTTGTATGGAACTGAATGGCTTGGCAGTTCGCTTACAAGATGTATGCACAGCAAAGACTTGCCCACAGATGACTGCAACAGAACAATGGATTTTTCTATGCGCTGCTCACAAAACACCAAAAGAGGTACACTAGATAAAACTAAATCCCGTTTATTCGTTTTATTTCGTACTTCCATTCACACCGTTTCATTTATATGATATCTACTCAATTATTCGAAGTCGTTTCGTAAGCGATTTAATGCACTATTTTTTCCATTTACAAGAAATTTTCGCCTTCCGCGAGAATTTCACTTAGTTTTAAGTCTGTAACATACCGAGATAACATTGTTTAATCAAGCCTTATCAATCTCAAAGTTGCGCTAATCACTTGTTTTCTTGATTTATTCTAGTGTGTCATGACATCACAATAGGAAACCTTTCATGCCATCTGCATCATGTTTATGTATTTTGCGTTGTTTAGATTTCGTACAGGTAAAACTAATTTAAAATGGTCCTCGTCTCACATTGCAGTCGGCGCTGTCGATAAACACTCAACCATTCATTACTGAATTTATTGCTCGATTCCCATGGTGTATGTTTGAGAAAACTATTTGATCACTTACGTGCGAGTAAAACCATTTGGCGGCTTGCCTCGTTTTATCGATATATTTTTTCATGCTGACCCATGTATGCCTGAAATCACATGCTTGAAGCACCATACATTGAGATGTCGTGCTGTCGTGTTTTCCAGGCTAGGACGTAGTTGTAATAAAGAGATAACAACAGCAAGACTACCACGTGTTCCCCGTACAACTCGCTACATTGCAATCACCTTAACTTGGTGTTACATTACAAGTTTAGAACGACTGGATATTCGTGTAGAAATGCTGACCTTATTCCGTTGCTATTTATCACACGTGGTATTAGGACTTCATTAGACACAAAATTTAAGTGTTTGGAATTTCTATAAGAATCACTTTTCAGCTACATCTCGGTATGCCATACAACATTTTCAACACAATTACTTTGATTAATTCCTTGACGCACATCAAACGTACCCTATCACGCTCTTTCAACCGTTTACAACTTCAGTGCCCGGCTATCAATTACACACGCCATACACTGTTTATTAAATAGTAGCAAGTATTTTCCTAGCCGCGTTGTCATTAAAATGACCTCGATCAATCGTCTGGATTCGGTAGGTCGCCGTGTTTATCGGATATTCTCACACGCGTACTACCATCATCGCGAGATATTCGACGAATTCGAGGTGAGTATGTGAAATTCATCTTCAAGTATTCTACAAATCGATACCGTATCCTTAGCTGTACAAGACGCGGTGACGTAGCCGTGAGCCAGGTGTACACGGCTAAGCTCTTAACTAACAATCTTGTATAAATCGGTGCATTGCGTTTTCGATGCTGAGGTCCATGTTATGTATATTACAATCTATCTACCTAACTATCTATCATTCTATCTATCTATCTATCTATCTATCTATCTATCTATCTATCTATCTATCTATCTATCTATCTATCTATCTATCTATCTATCTATCTATCTATCTATCTATCTATCTATCTATCTATCTAGCTATCTATCTATCATCTATCTATCTATCTATCTATCTATCTATCTATCTATCTATCTATCTATCTATCATCTATCTATCATCTATCTATCTATCTATCTATCTATCTATCTATCTATCTATCTATCTATCTATCTATCTATCTATCTATCTATCTATCTATCTATCTATCTATCTATCTATCTATCTATCTATCTATCTATCTATCTATCTACCTACCTACCTACCTATCTATCTATCTATCTATCTATCTATCTATCTATCTATCTATCTATCTATCTATCTATCTATCTATCTTTTATCTATCTATCTATCTATCTATCTATCTATCTATCTATCTATCTAGTGCGGGTATATGAGCAACACATTACTTTGGCTATAAAGCTATAATCATGAATACAACTCACTGTTCGCTAAACATATCACACTCTAGACAAACATAAATCGAAACACTGTTTATTCGGTTAAATGCCAATTTCAATGAGCATCATAAACAACATCACAACAATCGTTTCAACTAAATTACATCTGCATAGCGTTACCGTTGATTTCAATCACAGAACAATTGTTTTCACCACGATTCCTTTATAATAAGCTTTGTGGTTCACAGTGATTCCTTGATTGAAGACCGTTTTTAGATCAATTCCTTTCACTTTGTGAGTAGTCACATCCCAAAATGTTTATTCGCTTAATAAAGTCAAATTAGAGGGTGGACAACATCGAAAACTAATGTTAGCCATCACACAGGTTGTCCGTCAGGTTATTTTGATTGGTTGAATTCTTATTGGTTGCATTAGCCAAAACTACTGTCAGCCTTCATACAGATTATTTTGATTGGTTGAATTCTTATTGGTTGCATCAGCCTGTCAGCCTTCATACAGATTAGAGGTAGTAGAAATAATATCAGCCATTATTAAAGAATGTTACTTTTTGTATGATGCAAATGATACATGTCCTATTCTCATCGTTTCAGACGAAATTTCGATCACTAATATGACCGACGATTCTATGTTAAACATTGCTGTTATTCAAACTTATGACAAACATTGTACCCATATTCTGGATACCTCTTCCAGCACTCATCTCTATTCCTTCCAACGCAAAAGTAATTCCTGGGTAAGTTTTCAGTTATTTTTGGCGATTTCTCTTTGGCATGGATACTCATCCAGTATAAAAGCTATTCTGGTCAAGTAGAACGCCTTTTCTATGTTATTTCTGTCTACTGTTTTGGCCGTGGTAGCGAGCTTACTTATCCATAAACGTTGACCTTTTTATCCGGAACTCACAATGATTGAAATCATAGTGATATTTGTCATCACTCAGTCCTTCAAATTTATTGAAGATGACTCTAAGCTAGCCAATGTAAAATAATACTTTTGGTCACAGTACATCTCGGTGGATGGCAGCTTCCTTGCGGATTTCACTGCCTTCACTGCATCATAACAAGCTTTTCTCGTCACTCCGCTTGAAAACATACAAGGTTAAGCAAACACTCCAAGAAGATGCTTAGTGCAAGACCTGCATTGAACGCGGTTTCGGGACATATCCTGAAGCGTAACTAACCATTGCGATATGTAATCGCGGGGACACCAGCCTGGAAGACGCGCCCCGTCGACTTTTGAAAGGTTACTAGTAAAGGTTTTTAACTGCCTGTGCCATGTGACGGTTTGGCCACCCCGAGATTTACGCCAATCAGGATGTGGCGTAGCAAAAAGATTCCTTTTCGGAAGTCGGTGGTCCGGCATGCGTAAAACGTGACCCAACCAGCGGAACCTATGCAGGTTGATCTGCTTTTCTATATCAACATTACTACCGAACAACTTATTTCGGAGAGCATTGGTGCGTATGCGATTGTAACAGCTAACTCCTAGAATGTTGCATTCAGTATGCATCATATATGCGAAATGCGATGGGTTAGAATAAGTGTATGTATGTATGATGTCACAAGCCCTTGATTCAAACAATATACCGCACAGTTAGACACTGCAAGTGGGCTAACATACTGTCAGGTTGCTCAAGTCTAGACAGATATACGGAAAAATGGTAGTGAGTCTCCAACGTGTTTCCAGTACAGTTAGTGAATCAATTTATCACATTGTGACACGCGCATTACAGAAACACTGCACAATTGCACGTTCGTGTAAACAACAACCTATTTGAAACGATAATTACTTGTGTGCCAATAACGAGCCGATTGTCATGCCGATCTTAGATCCATAAAACTGATTTAAACGGAAACGCGAACCATTTGTGATCGATGAATCTAAGAGCAAATCGCTTGGAATGATTTTTTGTTACTCTCATCCATCCGGTTTAAACGGCTTGAGTTTCGTTAATGACGTTTATACTAATATTGTGTTAATGCTTGCATCCTCTCAACCACAATAACACTGGTCTCGTGCGATTTGCACTCGGTATCAGTGGACCGTAAAACAATGAGAGGGTAGTATTCAAATTTGGACCGACTACCAGTTAATCTGGCACAGCCATATGTAATGCTTGATGACACACTGAAAGCGAATTCATGCAAACGGGGGTACGTGTATCAAGTGACGTGTAAGCACAGGGGCTGCGAGCTTTATTATTTTATGGGCTCAGTTCGAATTCACTTTGTGAATCTGTTTTTGTACACCAAGATGGGCTGTGTCAATTTTAGACAACAGTAGCTCAAACTTTTAATATCTATCTCAACCTAAAATGTTTTTTGCGCTATTTCTTCATTCCATTGCCGGTAAATTATGAATCACTGCATGCTTCGAGATGCTTAGCACTCTCCCCATTCTGGCGCAAGTAAAGCCAATGCTCAAAACCCGTTCACTTTTTGTAAAACATTTGGTAGCCTAATGCAATTGAGTTGTTCGCTGAGTGGGTACATTGGCTTGTGTCTCAGTCGATTCTGGTAACATTTATCGGTCCCGAAGACTGTCAGTTGAAATACTGTATGGTTAGTCATGACTCGATAAAAAACGGGACTTTGGGGTGTCGATGTTCCTATTTTTGTTGTGACTCATTATCCACGGCACTCAATATAGTGCGGTGCTACGTTTTCATGGTAAGATATCGGTACTTGTGTGTATAAAATCACAAGCTTGATCCAAACAAATTGTCGCTAAGTGGGCTAAGGTACTGTCATGTTGCTCATGGCTAGGCAGATTTGAGAAAGAATATGGCAGCGTGTTTCTACATGCATCTCACTAGGGGTGATAAATCAATTTAACACGGTTATTGCACATTCGTGAAGTTATTCGACTTGGGCAACCTGACAGTGGATCAGGCTTGTGCTTTCATACATACATATACATATTCGACTTGATTATAAATCGGTTTATTCAATTGATGCATTCCAAATTCTGTGTATTCATTCTTCACAATCTCTCCCAATCGGATAGGTCAAATCAAAAATTGGAGGCGTTTTCTTCTTGTTCCGAAGGTTTGCGTGATTGTT
>JACCGJ010003825.1:0-19803 GCA_013407085.1 Atriophallophorus winterbourni | reverse complement strand
GTAGAGTGAGGTTCTCCACAAGACTGGTTGAATACATGCCCTAAACGGTGTATCGAGCGTTCATCCGTCGACTCACGCTCTAGGGGGGGAGTTCTGTAGCAACCTGTAATCTCACTTTCCTTTCAATTGCATTTTCGTTTTCCTCGATGCTTGCTGTAATCAACACTTTGTACATACTTATCTCTGTATCATTTTCATCCAGTAACTTAGAGACTATCGTTTTGCTCCGATAATCGATATCGCCATATCGATCTATCGATTTCTTCTGGTTCTATTCACTCACAGATTATCGATATTCTGTTTCGTTAAATGAGTTCTCGTTACTCACCGTTTGTATAGCATTCTGTAAATCATAATTAATTAACAATACACTTTCCTTCGCGCGCGTTCGTCTTCTGCTTTGTTCGCTGGTGCTGTGTTGCTGCGTGTTTGTGAATCACGACAATTAACGGCAAAATTGACGTGTCGCCGCATTTTTCAGCTTCGCTAATTACTATTGCCAATCAACGCGATACATCGGAGTTTGGAGCTGGAATATTTTTGTGTGTGGATATTTTGCATCGGACATTGAATTTTCACTTTTCGTGAGTTCGTTCCTTGTCTATTTTTCGCTATAACATTTTTCGTGTTATAATTTTGCACTTATCCACTACATCTTTGGTGAGCCCGACACTACATATTTGGTGAACCCGTATTCCATTTTTCGCTCAGAACTCCCGTTATTTTCTCAATTTTGCTATAATGTCGTCTGAACCTAACGATTCGCAAATGAACGTTATTAGCTGTAACACGCCAGCATTTGACCCTGCCAACCCGCACGTGTGGTTCATCCAAATAGAGGGTATGTTTCGTTTTAAACGGATCACGAAACAAGAGGTCATGTTTTCTTTCGTTCAATCACAATTACCGTCGTACATCGCGAAAGAAGTATTAGATGTTCTAGACCCCATGCCCTCTATTTGGCCTTACGACACACTGAAGGCCGCTGTGCTCAAGCGTACTATGGCCTCCGACGAAGCCAGGCTTAAACAACTGCTGGCTGGTGTAGAACTAGGCGATAGAACCCCTTCACAGCTGTTACGCCACATGCGTTCCCTGGTGGGCAACACAAAGTTAGACGATTCCGTCCTACAACAACTTTGGCTGAACTGCCTGCCGCACAGCACCACCGCAATTCTCGCCGTGTCGGTCGATAAAGTCTGCCTCGACACATTGGCCGAACTAGCAGATAAAATTCACGAACGCATTGACAGAACCAGCATCAATCAAGTTTCAGAAGGTGGTAACCTCTCAAAACTTGAAGCCACCGTGGCCATGCTAACTAAGGAGCTTGCATCCTTACAGCTTATCATTTCCAACATGGAACGACCCAAAACGTCTAGAGCTAGACCCCGGAGTCCATCTGGAAATAGAAGCCACTCTCGCCCTCGCGATACCAACTGGTTCTGTTATTATCACCGTCGTTTCGGGAACGCCGCGCGCAATTGTCGTCCCGGGTGTAAACATCCTAACGCTGACAGCCACCGTGTTGAAAAACCACGTAGCAAGTCAGTCATGGCGACGACCGTTCCTGGCAAACCCACTAGTCGCCAATTATACGTCTACGACGCATCTTCTAAGCTCAATTTCCTCGTAGACACCGGCACTGAGGTAAGCGTTATACCGCGCAGTTACGAAAAACGCGACCTCCGTCCATCAGGCAACACACTGCAGGCGGCTAACGAATCGAAAATTTTGACTTATGGTGAGAAATTTCTGAAACTTGACCTCGGACTTAGACGTGAATTCCCTTTCGTCTTCTTGATAGCCGATGTTCAGAAGCCTATCATCGGTATCGACTTTCTGACGAAATACGGTCTCGTAGTCGATCTCCAGCACCGACGGCTACACGACAATACCACGTCACTAAACGTGTCCGGTAAACTATGTTCAATCACCTCACCTGGTCTTCGAATTTTCGTCCAGAACAATGCCACTTACAGCGATTTCCCGACCCTAACACGCCCAGCACAATACACGGAGCAACCCACCCACGATGTTCATCATCACATCGTCACTAAAGCGCCTCGAAATGTTGCTAAAGCTCGCAGGCTACCACCTAAAAAGCTGAAAGCAGAAAAACGCGAATTTGGCTCCACACTGAGACAGACTGGCAAAAGGGTACTTGACAATCGCACTACCGGCGAAGCTGAACCAGCACCTTACCGCTCAAGACCAAAGCAACACTTTCAGCTACGCAACCGTAATAAAGACAAAGCTAGCATCGATCGCTTCAAACCCGCTTACGTTGAACGAAAGTCATCACAAGAAGCTACCACTTCGACCCCACCCACACAGCCTATGACGACCAGTGACGTTACATCCAATCGACCCTCACCCATCCTGTCTACTCCTTCATCTCGTCAAACACGTACCGGCCGCAGAGTGAGGTTCTCCGCAAGACTGGTTGAATACATGCCCTAAACGGTGTATCGAGCGTTCATCCGTTGACTCACGCTCTAGGGGGGGAGTTCTGTAGCAACCTGTAATCTCACTTTCCTTTCAATTGTATTTTCGTTTTCCTCGATGCTTACTTTAATCTGCAATTTGTACATACTTATCTTTGCATCATTTCTATTCATCAACTTGGAAATTATCGTTTTGTTCCGATAATCGATATTGCCATATCGATCTATCGATTTCTTCTTGTCCGATTCACTCAGACTATTGATCTTCCGTTTCGTTAACTGAGTTCTCGTTACTCATTCTTTGTATAGCATTCTGTAAATAATCATTAATTAACAATACACTTTCCTCCGCGCGCGTTCGTCTTCTGCTTTGTTCGCTGGTGCTGTATTGCTGCGTGTTTGTGAATCACGACGGTTAACAGCAAAATTGACGTGTCGCCACATTTTTCAGCTTCGCTTATTACTATTGCCAATCAACGCGACACACCGGATTTCGGAACTGGAATATTTTTTGTGTGTGGATATTTGCACTAAACATTGAACTTTCACTCTCCGTGAGTTCGTTCCTTTGTCCATTCTTACTATAACATTTTCCTGTTATATTTTTTGCATTTATCCACTACATATTTGGTGAGCCCGAGCATTATATTATTGGTGAACCCGTATTCCATTTTTCGCTCAGAACTCCCGTCATTTTTTCAATTTTGCTATAATGTCGTCTGAACCCACTGAATCGCAAATGAACGTTATTAGCTGTAACACGCCTGCATTTGACCCTGCCAACCCGCACGTGTGGTTCATCCAAATAGAGGGTATGTTTCGTTTTAAACGGATCACGAAACAAGAGGTCATGTTTTCTTTCGTTCAATCACAATTACCGTCGTACATCGCGAAAGAAGTATTAGATGTTCTTGACCCCATGCCCTCTATTTCGCCTCACGACACTCTGAAGGCTGCTGTGCTTAAGCGTACTATGGCCTCCGACGAAGCCAGGCTAAAACAACTGCTGGCTGGTGTAGAACTAGGCGACAGAACCCCTTCACAGCTGTTACGTCACATGCGTTCCCTGGTGGGCAACACAGAGTTAGACGATTCCGTCCTACAGCAACTTTGACTGAACTGCCTGCCGCACAGCACCACCGCCATCCTTGCCGTGTCGGTCCATAAATTCTGCCTCGACACATTGGCCGAACTAGCAGATAAAATTCACGAACGCATCGACAGAACCAGCTTCAATCAAGTTTTAGAAGTTGGTAACCTCTTAAAGCTTGAAGTCACCGTGGCCATGTTAATTAAGGAGCTTGCATCCTTACAGCTTATCATTTCCAACATGGAACGACCCAGAACGTCTAGAGCTAGACCCCGGAGTCCATCTGGAAATAGAAGCCACTCTCGCCCTCGCGATACTAACTGGTTCTGTTATTATCATCGTCGTTTCGGAAACGCCGCGCGCAATTGTCGCCCCGGGTGTAAACATCCTAACGCTGACAGCCACCGTGTTGAAAAACCACGTAGCAAGTCAGTTATGGCGACGACCGTTCCTGGCAAACCCACTAGTCGCCACTTATACGTCTACGACGCATCTTCTAAGCTCAATTTTCTCGTAGACACCGGTGCCGAGGTAAGCGTTATACCGCGCAGTTACGAAAAACGCAACCTATGTCCATCAGGCATCACCTTGCAGGCGGCTAACAATTCGAAGATCTTGACTTACGGTGAAAAATTTTTAAAACTCGACCTCGGACTTAGACGTGATTTCCCTTTCGTCTTCTTGATAGCCGATGTTCAGAAGCCTATCATCGGTATCGACTTTCTGACGAAATACGGTCTCGTAGTCGATCTTCAGCACCGACGGCTACACGACAATACCACGTCACTAAACGTGTCCGGTAAGCTATGTTCAATCACCTCACCTGGTCTTCGAATGTTCGTCCAGAACAATGCCACTTACAGCGATTTCCCGACCCTAACACGCCCAGCACAATACACGGAGCAACCCACCCACGATGTTCATCATCACATCGTCACTAAAGGTCCTCGAAATGTTGCTAAAGCTCGCAGGCTACCGCCTAAAAAGCTAAAAGCAGAAAAACGCGAATTTGGCTCCACACTGAGACAGACTGGCAAAAGGGTACTTGACAATCGCCCTACCGGCAAAGCTGAACCAGCACCTTACCGCTCAAGACCAAAGCAAAACTTTCAGCTACGCAACGGTAATAAAGACAAAGCTAGCATCGATCGCTTCAAACCCGCTTACGTTGAACGAAAGTCATCACAAGAAGCTACCACTTCGACCCCACCCACACAGCCTATGACGACCAGTGATGTTACATCCAATCGACCCTCACCCATCCTGTCTACTCCTTCCCGTCAAACACGTACCGGCCGCAGAGTGAGGTTCTCCGCAAGACTGGTTGAATACATGTCCAAAACGGTGTATCGAGCGTTCATCCGCTGACTCACGCTCTATGGGGGGAGTTCTGTAGCAACCTGTAATTTTACTTTCTTCCCAATTGTATTTTCGTTTCCCTCGATGCTTGCTGTAATCAACAATTTGTACATACTTATCTTTGTATCATTTCCATTCATCAACTTAGAAATCATCGTTTTGTTCCGATAATCGATATTGTCATATCGATCTATCGATTTCTTCTGGTCCTATTCACTCACAGTCTATCGATCTTCGGTTTCGTTAAATGAGTTGTCGTTACTCACCCTGTGTATCGCATTCTGAAAATAATCATTAATTAACAATATACTTTTTCCGCGCGCGTTCCTTTTCTGCTTGATTTTCGTGGTGCTGCGTTATTGCGTATTTGCGAATCACGACGGTTAACCGCAAAATTGACGTGTCGCCACATTTTTCAGCTTCGCCAATTCTAATTGCTGACCCTCGCGATACACCGGAGTTTGGAGCTGGAATATATTTGTGTGTGGATATTTGCATTGGACATTGAATTTTCACTTTTCGTGAGTTCGTTCCTTTGTCCATTTTTACTATAACATTTTCCTGTTATATTTTTTGCATTTATCCACTAGGCACTCCACTATCGGTTTCTGGCTGTTTGCCGTCATCAGGTGGAGACAGTAAGATTAGGTTCAGTGAGCCTTGAAACAGTGGATAAATAGTAAACAAAGTTATACTTGTATGCCACTGTTATATAGGGTTCTTACGAATAACCAAGATGTTCAGACACGGAATCACAAAGTGATTCTGGGTCAAGCACTCTAGGCGCTTATGGATGACCAATGTAATGTGTTGCTCACATCCCAATCCCTTACACAACACTGCCGGTTTCAGGCTGTTTGCCATCGTCAGGTGGATTCAGTAAGATCGGGTACAGTGAGCCTTGAAACAGTGGTAAAGTGGTAAACAAAGTTATGCTTGTATGCCACTGTTATATAGGGTTCGTACAACGAACCATGATGTTCAGACACGGAATCAGATTGTGATTCGTGGTCAAGCACTCGAGGCGCTCATGGATGACAGAAGTAATGTGTTGCTCACATCCCCCGCACTTACACTCCACTACCGGTATCTGGCTGCTTACCGTCCTCAGGTGGAGACAGTAGGATTAGGTTCAGTAACCCTAAATGAGAAATCTCAATGCCTCTTTGGCTCTCTATCGAAGAGAACTAAACATACTCACCGCATCGATCTACATATGGCCCCACTCTGTAAACGAAAGCAATTTCCACCCTTAAGATTTTTATCTAATTCTTGAACTGCTCAATAATTAACCAAATCCCCTTTTTGTTTGTCATATTATTCGTAATTTCCATATTGTTTAGTGATATATTGTAGAGCTATATGCTTTTTAGACCATGAAAATTGAATTGAATTGAATTGCTGAAAAATCATTTGATACGGCAATTCAACATCAAGATTCCTTACGGAAGATGATCAGGCAAGCATGCCACGAAACACGTCTTGGCACTCTAACCTGGATCCACACTCAAGCATAAACAAAAACATTCGTAATAAATCAGCTTTATTCGTAAATGTTTCTGGCAAAAAATGGCCGAAAATTTATGATAATCAAAACGACAATCACTCCAAGAAGACAACAACTGTACACAATGAGTGTCCTTGTCCAACTTGGTTCCTGGGTCCTCTCGGGTGACTCGTCCCATTCGGCATGCCATTCGCCGTCTATTTGATTTGGATCGATATATATCTGGAATAATCAATAAGATTTTTTAATCGGATTGAAAACAGTATGGCGTGGATTTCAACAGCACGAGAGTTAGTGGAATAGAATGCATTGTGTATGATTTTTCCTAGCTGAGAAATGCTGAAGGGTGTGTCATTCTTACATTTATTGATCATTTACAAAATGGTGAAATGATAAGAATAAGAATAACGCTACATTTGTGATTCGATTATATCTTCCAATGAGATGATTACAACCGTTCTTACAAACTACCGCTATGTTCCACCTTCTGGCTCAAAGCTTCTTAATTTCTACTGTGATTTTTAAGTAACTATTGATACGAAGCCTGTCGCACAATGAGTCTTGCTCAACTTACTGAACGTAACACCAACGTAACGAACGCATGAAACTTATTCCTTTGATTAATTAGTCATTGTCATGAAAATTAAATGCAAAATGTTCATCTAATTCTCACAAGTGACTTACCACTGGTGATTCTTCGTAGTCTTCCGGCTCCTCGTAAATTGTTGCAAGTCTGCTCATTGCCACAACGAATGCCAATGTCCACCAACTCGAACACACTGGTCTTTGTTTTCACAGACATTTTATGCACATTATCCGGATCTAATTTTGACCCCGAACGATGATTGGTCAATGGCAATAGGTCACAAGGTCGTGTTCGTGTGAAGACAATGAATTCGTCTCTGAACTCAGGTCATGTGCGCGCTAATTACCTTGGGGCCCCGAATGACGTTTGTTCAACGCAAGGTCGTGTGCAGACTATGAATTCGTTTCTAAATTGAGGTCACACGCGCGCTTATCAATTAAATAACCTTTAAAAATTCGTGCCTTACGGATAACAGTTAGAGTCGGTCAATTTTCGTAATTACATGTTTAATAGCGCGTTCGTAACACAACGGCAGATTTTTGAACGAATACTTGACTCGTTTGAATATGGCTAGATTTTTCTCATTGTCTCTCATTTTATCAAATGCGCGCAAGTGACCTCAGTTCAAAGACGAATTCATTGTCTTCACACGAACACGACCTTGTGACCTATTTACATTGACCAATCATCGTTCGGGGTCAAAATTAGATCCGGATAAAGTGCATAAAATGTCTGTGAAAACAAAGGCCCTTGTGTTCGAGTTGGTGGACATTGGCATTCAATGTCGCAATGAACAGACTTGCAACAATTTACGAGGAACCAGAAGACTACTAAGAATCACCGGTGGTAAGTGACTTGGGAGAATTAGATGAACATTTCGAATGTCATTTTCATGGCAATGACCAATCAATCAAAGGAATAAGTTTCATGCGTTCGTTACGTTGTTGTTACGTTCAGTAAGTTGTGTAAGACGCATCGTGCGGCAGGCATCGTATGACGAGTTACTTAAAAATCAATATAGAAATAACGGTCGATTGCAAGAAGCTTTGTGGTGGAAGCAAGCTATAGTTTGAAAGAACAGTCGCAATCATTATCTCATTAGAAGATATAAGCAAATCAAAAATGTAGCGTTATTCATAGACTTATCATTTCTCCATTTCGTAAACGATCAATAAATGTAAGAATGACACACCCTTCAGCATATCTCAGATAGAAAGAATAATACACAATGCATTCTATTCCACTGACTTAGGTGCTGTTGAAATCCACGCCAAGCCATTTTTAATCAGATTAAAACAATCTAATTGATTACTCCAGATATATATCGATCCAGATCAATTAGACGGCCAATGGCATGCGGAATGGGACGAGTCTCCCGAGATGACCCTGGAACTAAGTTGGACAAGGACGCTCATTGTGTTTAGTTGTTGTCTTCTTGGAGTGATTCTTGTTTTGATTATCATATATTTTCGGCCATTTTTCGCCAGGAACATTTACGAATAAAGCAGATTTATTACGAATGATTTTGTTAAGTTTGAGTGTGGATCCAGGTTATAGCAAGGAAGACGTGTTTCGTGGCATGCTTGACTGCTCATGCTCTTAATGCTGAATTATCGTATCAATTTTTTAGATCCAATCCAATTCAATTTTCATGGTCTAAAAAGCATATAGCTCTACAAAATATCACGACACAATATGAAAATTACGAATAATATGACAACCAAAAAGGAGATTCGGTTGCTTATTTAGCAGTTCAAGAATTAAGTGAAAATCCTAAGGGTGGAAATTGCTTTCGTTTACAGAGTGGGGGCCATATGTAGAACGATGGGGTCAGTATGTTTTGTTCTCTTCAATTGAGAGCCAAAAAGGCATCAGGATTTCTCATTAGGGGTTACTGAACCTAATCTTACTGTGTCCACCTGATGACGGCAAACAGCCAGAAACCGGTAGTGCAGTGTAAGGGATGGGGATGTGAGCAACACATTACTTTGGTTATCCATAAGCGCCTTGAGTGCTTGACCCAGAATCACTTTGTGATTCCGTGTCTGAACATCGTGGTTCGTTGTACGAAGCCTATATAACAGTGGCATACAAGTATCACTTTGTTTACTACTTTACCACTGTTTCAAGGCTCACTGAACCTGATTTTACTGTCTCCACCAGACGACGGCAAACAGCCAGAAACCGGTAGTGGAGTGTAAGGAATGGGGATGTGAGCAACACATTACTTTGGTTCTCTTACACATGTTTTGATGTTCGGAATTCACAACAAAATCGGGTAGACTGCTCCACTTAAAAACGAACTCGCACGATAAAATATCTTCGACCGTTGAGTCGTGAGTGAGTAACAGTTAGATTCAATGTGTTAGCTACGTAGATTTATTAATCTTTGTAATCCCAAAACAAATCTTCTCGGGGACAACGACGTGGATTATGGAAGAAGTTTGGGATTTCAATTCCCTCATTGTACAGTTTGTAGTTGAATCGGGTGACAAGTTTAGTAGCTCGATGTTACATTCTTTGCAAAGTCGAGACATCTTTTTTAAGCCATTGCGACCATGCTTGAATTGCATATTCCATCGTGGGTCTGATTACACGGGGTCTTATTATATAGTTCCCACTACACCGGAAAATGTTTGAAATAATTGCGATGGTGGAAGGATTCTTATTAGCAAAGAAGATTATGTATAATAATATATACAAGTACCAGGGCCGAAAACTTGTGCAATTTCCTTGGATATTTAAAGAAGTAATTTAACTTAGATAAAACGCCGCATATACATGCAGTTCCATCACACACACCACTACCGGTTTTGTGTTGTTTGCAATCATCAGGTAGGGACAGTAGGATCAGGATCCACATACGATTGAAACAGTGGATGAATGGTAAACAAGTTGCGCTTGTATGCCATTGTTGAGTAAGGTTAGTACGACCAACCTGTTGAATCAAATGATCCCACAATCAAGTATACTGGGTTTGAACCCATGACTATAAACAAAAAAGCTCATTCGCATGCATTTCCGTATTACACACACACACCCCACGACCGGGTTCTTACAGTTTGCACTCATCAGGTAGTGACAGTAGGATCATGATTCGCATGCGCTTGAAACAGTGGAAGAATAGTGAACAAGTTGTGCTTGTATGCCAATGTTGGATAAGGATGGTACGACCAACGTGCAACCACGCACATACACGTGTGTATAAACTCATCTATGTTTGTTTGTGATGAAATGTATGCAAATGAGGAATTTCGTTCTTGGGTTTAACCCCATCTACATGTGTATAGATACGTGATTGAACAGGTTCGTCTTGCAAACCTCATCAAACATTGGCTCACAAGTTGATATCTTATTTAAACTTGGAGATATTTGCCTGATAAAAAGTGTGTGACTGAACACAAATATATCCACACCAACTTAGATATCTTTTCCTATCACTTGGAGAGAACCTTGAATAGAATTCAAATGTGCCTGCTTCCGCATCACTTTGTTCATGGGTGATTTAACTGACCTACAAATCAAAAACATATTTCAAACTGTGGACCAAGTTGGGGCATACTTTAGCCAGCATGGAAGCAAGTAGTCAAGAATGACATTGAAATATCTAAGATCACCTACATAACGCCGTTTTTTGGTACGGACCGAGAAATTGAGGAAAAAACGTCTGTAGGTCTTCCACAATCGCAGTCTTCGTACCATCGCACCATCAGATACGAAAGGCAACAGTCCGTAATAGAATCTTTCGTAGCGACGTAGGTATTGAAAAATAAGTTAACCCATATAGAATTCGCTTTTTAAGCAAGGTATTGCGATGAACCAATCATCGATTTCCGAGACGCGGTTGGTTTTGTTTGTCGCCCTAAAAAATCCTGGAGGCCTCTTGAATGTTACCTAGCTTCAGGTGGGTCCCTTTTCGAGTTTTTGAGACCCCGAATTGTTTTATTTCTACAGTTTTTACTAGGTAATATGCCGCAAAAGAAAGAACATGCTAGTCGAGTCATACTCTAATATTCAGGAAAAATCACAACTAATCAGTTATCACTGAAGCAATCAAATAAAGCAATATAATGGAGATGTAGTACGTTTGTCACCACACAAGTGTAGAGAGAGATTAGTACATTAAGGATGATATCGATGCAATTTGACGCAATCACGAGTGAAAAACAGTAAAAGTTTTCGGCACAAAACCTGCACTCGAACGTCCCTCCCAAGTGACGCTATATTTAATGTTACAAATTTATATAGTGATTTCTTGCTGTGTTATTCTAAAGGCCATAGAGACGATCTTCAGTGATCAAATCTGGGTGGTGCACCGTCTCTTAGCAAGATGTGCTTTGCTAATGGGACGTTCAAGGTTGTACCTTCGCTTTTCCACCAGTTATACACTATACACGATGATTTACGCCTCATGATTAGATCTCGACCAGCGTCGGCTTTTGTACCGTCAACACATTTGAGATTTTAGCCGAATATATGCCTCAAAAGCGAGAGAATGAATGAACTGTTATCTTATTTTGAACATACCTTTGTTCAAGGTCGACGATTAAGAGGTAGAAGAAAATACTTTGCACCCGCTTTATTTATACCTGAAACCTGGAATAAGTAGGAAGACGCCAGGACATCTCGAGCAATTCAGCGATACTCAACTACAGAAAGATTGACGTTTTTAAAATCAATTGCATATCTCCCCTGCTAAATAAATTCATTTGAACGTATTCTGCATTCTTCAGAAGTTATCAAACTGGGGATTAAGTGACTGAAGATTACGCGAGTGGGGATGAAGTGACTTGGTGAATAGATGTCCGGGGATTAAGTGTCGGGGATTAAGTGTCAGTAAACCGAGATTTACATATGCAACAGTTTTACTAAATATTAATTAAGATCCTTTATTTGCATCGTAATGTTATCTACATCCAATCAAACCCATATATTAGCGGATCATCTATTCTCATACCCCACTGTTTGACTTGCTATTTTCGTTTTATGGCGCCCTTTCGATTATGCAGTGGATACGAATATTGATCTTCTTATGTTCGCTAACACACGGTAGTACCAGATCCTTCGAAATATTCACATAATTGATCATGATGTTCTACACTGGAAGTACTGAACTCGGGCTACGCCCTTAGTGGAGGTCATCAGCAGTGCATATCCTCCGCCTCCGGTGGGATACGAACCCCCGACCATCACCATTGTAATCCCACGCCTTATGACCTGGGTTACCGTGAACCGTTTGACCGATCGCAAATAAGCGTGTATGAATCTTTCTCCAGACTGGCACATTTGAGTAGTCTTTGTTTCCCCGACTAGTCTAGAATGAGCCAGCAACATCTGTTGTGGTCGCCCAACCAAACAGATCTCCCTGTCAGGTCTTCCCATCTATTAGATCTGATGGGTATTGTTGTTTAAGTGATTTGTGGAAGATATACACGGCTGATGAGCTCAAATAAAAGCGAAACTCGAGTCAAGTGCTTCCATTATGGACCGTCGTGATCAACGTTGTGAATAGTTCGATGGGCTTGGCACAGATGAGTAGTCACAAACATAAAACAACATGATCTCCAAAAATCACTTAAACAACAATGACATCATATCTAATCGGTGTTAGCTTTCACTGCATCCGATGGGAAGACCTGACAAGGATATCTGTTTGGTTGGGCGAATACAACAGATGTTGCTGGCTCATTTTAAACTGGTCGGGCAAACAAAGACTACTCAAATGTGTCAGTCCGGAGAAAGGTTCATAAACGCTTATTTTGGGTCGGTCCAACGTAGGATGATGTCTCAGGCCGTACGCCGTAAGACTACAATGGTGATGGTCGGGGGTTCGTATCCCACCCGAAGCGGAGGATATGCACTGCTGATGAGCTAAACTAAGAACGTAGTCCGAGTTCAGTACTTCCAGTGTTGAACATCATGATCAATTATGTGAATATTTCGAATGTTCTGGAACTGCCGAGTGTTCGAAAACATACGAAAATCAATATTACTATCCACTGCATAATCGAAAGGGCGCCACAAAACGAAAATAGCAAGTCAAACAGTGGGATATGAAAACAGATGATCTGCTAATATATGGGTTTGCGTGGATGAAGATAACATCACGATGCAAATGAAGGATCTTAAGTACTATTTAGTAAAACTGTTGCATAAGTAAATCTCGGTTTACTGACACTTTTTCCCCGACACTTAATCCCCAGACATTTAATCAACAATTCACTTTATCCCCATTCAATTAATTTTGATATGTGCAAAACATTCAATCGTATCAACCACAGTTTGTTACTACAAAAAATGGAGCGATTTGGCATCAAGGGTTCATTACTATCCTGGTTTGATGATTATCTCCGCGAACGTGTCATTCGAGTAAGGGTTGATGGTGCTTTGTCACGACCTATTACAGTAACGAATGGGATGCCGCAGGAATCAGTGCTTGGACAAATACTATTCCTGATGTATGTCAACGACCTACCTAAACTTGTTCGCTGCAAAATCCTGTTATTTGCGGATGACATCAAGCTGTCGACACAAGTACGCACAACTGAGGATTTCAGAGAGCTTCAGCTGGACCTCGATGCCTTACAAGACTAGTCAGTTGGAAATAAACTACCTTCGAATATCAGCAAATGCAAGGTATTGACTGTTGGAATACATTTCGCGTACTCCTACACCCTTGGTTCACATATTCTTGAAAGCACTGACAAGGAGAAGGACTTGGGTGTGTGGGTGAGCAGCACTTTGAAACTGTCACACAACGCCACAGCTGTCTATGAAAAGACGTCACGAGTACTGCGACTGCTGAAACGCGTGTTCTGGAGTTTCACGAAGCAAACCGTTCATCGGATAATTAATACGTACGTATATACTGGTTTCATTGATAAGTCGAATCACACTGACCCGCGCTCTTCAACCGGCGGTGAGATCTTCATCCAGTGTCATTCCCATTTTCGAGCGCCGCAGACGGTACGCAATACTTAGCAGTCTGAAGAGAAACAATATTTTACCTACATTCAAGGGTTAGGAAGGATTAAAGGCCTTATTCGATAAAATTCGAAATTTCAGCTATTTCTCAAGCTTCAATACAGAAAAAAACGGTGCACAACCACAAAATATCAATTGATGTAGTGCTTTTAGAGTTGGCAATATGATATGTGTTGATCGAGTATAGAACATGTTGAAATTTGGCCAGTTCGTTTTTGAGTGAATGGATAATATCGGTGAGACGGTTATTAACAAGTCGATTACGTGATTAAACGTTTTCTTTATAATTTCTGAGGAAATTACATAGTAGAAAGACGTCGCGAGAGAAATAATGTTGATGCATAGACTTATTATCATGTAGTCTTTTGAAAGGTGAATGGAAAACTTGCGATAGACACGGCAGCGAAAACCGAAAGCGTAAAATGACATCCAATCTACAAAAAGTGGAAGAAAGGTAAACAAGTTGCGCTTGTATGCTACTGCTGGATAAGGTTGATACAACCAACCTGTTCAATCACATGAGCACACACTCATGTAAACTGGGATCGAACCCACGACCATGAACAAATAAGCTTTTTTGCATACATCTCCATCACACACACACCACGACCGGTTTGGTGATGTTTGCACTCATAGGGTAAGGACAGTAGGATCAGGATCCGCATGCGCTTGAAACAGTGGAAGAATGGTGAAGAAAATGCGCTTGTATGCCACTGTTGGGCAAGGCTGATGTGACCAACCTGTTTAATGACATGTGTCCATAAACTTTCACGGAATGAAACCCATAAGGGGAACCAAATGCTCATTTTCATACATTTCCACCACACACCCCAATGAGCCAATGTACTTCATTGACTATAGAATTCAGATAATGAGTTAAGGTGATAATAATAAGTTTCTTTTCTCTGAGGTATGTGGATTCAATGCTGACAGCATCTGACGTCGCCAGAGAGTGGTGAAAATAGAGAATGGGCGCATTGTTTTAGGATGAATGGTGTTATTTCATCAGCACCCGGGGATTTTTTGTATTAAGCCCGCTCAGCTTTACCAGGACACTCTTGGGTTTCACAACGATTTCGTGTATTGTGTTCTGAGATCTGAATGCAGGTATATCGTAAGAGACGCGCTCGTTAGGGTAGAATACTCTTGACTAAAATTGAGCGAATTCGTTTGCAGCTTCGAGAGCTGTGGATGTAGTTACAGTCGTAGTCAGTAAAGCGGGAACACCTGGCTTTACCCGTGCCTTTTTGTTCACGATTTGGAAGAGGAGCTCCGGATTTCGTTCAATTTTATCCATCAGATTGATTTGGTACATTTCTTCATCCTCCTGGACAAGTTTAGTAACTTTGTTTCTCAACAAACGGTAAGATTCCCAAGATTCAGGTGTTGAATGCAGTATGTGGCTTCTCCACGCACAGTTTCTCACCTTTATCCATTTCCGTGTTCGACTCCGGATCACGAATTTGAATCCTTTTTTCTGTTGTTTTGAAACATATTTTGAGTGGAGTTCTATTTTTCGGTTTATTTTCTGAAGTATCGATGACCAGCATTGTTGGACATCAGGTTTGGAAGAGAGCCGCTCCGATTCTGGTTAGCTGTGTTACACTCCAATCCTGGGTATGTGTTTACCACTTGTTAGACGCAAAGCACATGCCATACCTTGAAGTTTCAAGTGCCAGGCAGTCTGGGCTTGATGCATTATATGAGGGTCATCTACCAGAATTGCGATGTCACCTGCATACTCTAGTTCGGTATCTCTCTCACCCGGCAGATGTTTAACACCTGATATCGTGGAATTGAATTATTTAGTCTTTTGAAACGCTCTGGTGCCTAAAATCGTCATACGTTAGTGGTGTACCTCCGTGGGCAAGATTGACCTAAGCAGGCTATCGATCCTTTGTTCTTCATAAATTTCAGCTATCTGTGGTGACTGTTCGATTAAAGATCAATAATACTCAATCAGTCATCATCATTCATTCAACAATAATCAATAATACTGTTATTCAAGTTCTCCTTGTAATTGTGTAATTCGAGTGAGCGTGGTTTGTTCTCACGTCCATTTTTGGGTTGGCTGGTTATTTCATTCAATTCAATACAATACAATTCATCACATTTGGCGTCGCGAACAGCAATTCTTCATGGCGAATGCAATTCTGGAACCACTTGACATTAATGCAAATGCGCGAGAAAGTGGAGATTATTTAGAGAGATTCTAAATTTGGTGTATGACACGACCGAAAGCTCAAAATGATAAAAAGTCTGTTCATTTTCTAAATGCAGTCAGAAAATCTGCATATACGTTTATCAAAAATTTGGCATATCCGGATTTGCCCATTTCCATTTCATACGCTTTTATTGCAACATGTGAAGCCTGTACATTTAGAAGCAACTGAACGTGAAAAATTTCATTCAATTGTGCGTCAGTCCAATCAAGGAATTCACGATTTTATTCAACAATTGTTAATTCAGGCAGCGAAATGCGACTTCGGTGACTTGTTAGAAATGCAATTAAAAAATCGCCTAATCGCTGGAAAAAAAACAGTGTTTTGCAAAATGAGCTCTTAAAACTGCCAAAACCTCCATTCAAAGATTTTAGAGCTCATTGTGAACAGTATCAAGAAGCGCGCGTGGCAACGACAGGTTTGTCGCCAGCAGAAAGTTGTGTTATGTTCAATACACATAAACGTGAAAGAGCGAAGAATGTATTAGCAGGTCAACAGCTAAAGTATCAACCGAATTATCGTCGTGTATGATAATCATTCGAATTCAATCAAAATTGGGAAACGTGCGTCATGCGGCAGACTGCACTTACGCCACACTTGCCGATTCCGTCGAACCAGATGTCACGAGTGTGGAAAAACTGGACATATCCAGTCTGTTTGTCGAGTTCCTAAAACGTATTGGACTGATTAGAAAACGCTCAGGTTAGCGATCGTAATGACGAATACTTTGACCTTGACATCTTGCAATTCTAGCCATATTTGTTAAACCATTTCATGTGTTTCAAGTGGTGCATCATTAGATTTTATTCTAGATAGGGGTAGCGTTGAATCACTTATTACCCAGAGAGATCTAAAACTGTTTGCTCCTAATGTGAAAATCCAACCTACTAGCCTTACAATTCAGGATATTACTGGACATTCTATTCCTGTCGTTGGATCGTGTATGATCTCCATCCGAGATGAAAACAATACTGCTGACTGTAGATTCATTGTTATCATTGTTATTCTCGGTCTGAAAGCAAAGCAAGTTCTAAAAATCAGTCTATGTTTCTTGACATCGGCTGAAGACACTCCAGACTTGAAGAATCTCATAAATAAATGTTCGAAAGCAATTGGTGAAATGCGAATTCCTCCAATTTCTCATGACGTAGGAAACCCTATGTTTCTCAAACGCCGCCTTATTCAATATGGACTCCGAGAACCTGTCGGAAAAGCCAAAGCTCTAATGCAGACAAACGATGATGTTACCTCAACTATGCCGCTTGGC
Source organism: Atriophallophorus winterbourni (assembly GCA_013407085.1). Lineage (NCBI taxonomy): Eukaryota > Metazoa > Platyhelminthes > Trematoda > Plagiorchiida > Microphallidae > Atriophallophorus > Atriophallophorus winterbourni. The sequence goes on along the minus strand of JACCGJ010003825.1, from coordinate 2,341 downwards.
GAAAAACGAAACCTTGACTTTCATACATCCTATCATAGCATGGAGAACGCTTCCGTTACTCTAGATATTCGAACTGCATCTGGAAAGACAGTTATGACATTTGCTTCTGGTTGATATTTGCTGGTGGATGTTCACCTTAATGATATTATTGAGTCCTGTATTTATTATTGGAATGGAACTGCTATTTGAAGTCATACTTTTTGTTCATGTAAATGGGATCTTCCATTCTCTGCTCTGTGTGAACCCAACTGAAAGGTGTAGCCCTTCCAAAAATTCTTTTAACGATCTAATTTCGACAAAATTCATTGTGACGGATATCAAATATATACTGATCTACGCACAGAAAGAAAGCGTCGCGTTACAAAGTCTAAATATCTAAAATACATCCATAGAATCCTATATACTATCAATTCGTTTTGCTTATGAACCCACAGTCGCTCATTGAATGATATCTTGAACTCAAAGTATAGTATATCATTTTCGCTGAATCGTTGAGTGATACCTCTGGCAATACGTCCACCTTGTAGCATTGGTACCAAATATTGATGTTTATACTTTACCATCCTAACATTTTGACTAACTGTGTACAAATCAATAAATGAATTTGAATTTTCAAGTTGGGGTTGCAAACCTCCCATTGTGTGTTATCACTTATTTATTAGCCTTCTTCAAAGTATGTAAGCCATTATTTCTCTTCACGACTTCATCACGAATAGACCGTTTGATACGCGCGCTCCTAGACATTGCTCAGAACTCACATCACGACGCGTTTACAAGAATTATGAGGAGATAAATTTCATTTCGATTTCTGCAACAAGGATATCAAAACAAGGATGACAACAATAGCGAGCAGAGACAGGATACATGCACATGCGCAGACAAGAAGACATCCCGAGCACGGGCGTTTCAATTTGTTCCGGCGTCTAACCATCATCATCCTTCCGAAAAGTGGACGCCTCAGCATCAGGAAGTTGCAGCGGGTTGATGTATATCTGAAGTAGGACAAAGGTAAATTCATACATAAACACGAATATAAGTTGATATTAAAATATGTTTCCCTCTTAGCCTGAGAGGTATTTAAGCGGTAAAGAATACAAAGAGTTTTGCACGAAATTGGTAATCCAAGTGTAAGCAATCGCTAAGTTTCCACACTCCTTTTATGGAGATCGCTCAGTCGGTGGCGACGCTGATATTCAAATCTGGATAAATCGCGGTTGTGAAACATTCAACCTTTATTCAGATGTAAAGAAGTCCCTAATATACTTTACGTTGTACGTTATGGAACGAACAAACTTTCCGAATACTTGGTCAGTTCCCTTTCACAAACATGCTGTTTTCTATCGACTGCTCCAATCAACCCTGAGCATACTCATTTGGATGGTGCAAAATTCACTGAACGATCATTATAATCAATACCATTTCAACTGTACATTATTAATGTACATTAGCGAATAATATGTGGACGATGATATATAAAACGGTATCTAGCACAAAACTCACCAAGCCAGCTTCAACCGGGTACGCGTCTGGGTTCGGGTATTGTTGAGATCTTGGTGCGAACGTAGGCATGTTTAGTAAAAGCGTTGAGACTTCATCGTTGCCAGTGTGAATTCAACGACTTTTATACTCGTGGGATCCATTCTTGACCTCGGTCATTCGCTCCATGTTGCACCGGTCACAAGTTCAGTTTGCTCTGAAATCGACCGAGTTTAGATCGCGAGCACTCATTCGGCTCAGTCAACCTTCGGGCAATCGTTGAGGTTTTCAACATTTGACCGGTAGGTCAAAATTCTTCACTTAATTGACCTTGGTCAGAATTTCCTATAGCAAATGTGCGATTTATTCTTGATTAATGCTTATGGACTATTCCGGAACACGAAATCACCTAAACGATTTGCCCATCTCACTTACTTTTCTTTAATGGCGTCGTAATGTTAAGTAACTGGTGGCGTTTTCACTTCGAATCCCGATGTGGAACTACTTGAGGCGATAGATAGATAATGTTTATAATTGTTGAACTGATGGCTCATTTTATCAAACGGTGGCATACATGTGCAACTTCTTCACCATTCTTCCACTGTTTCAAGCGCATGCGGATTCTGATCCTGCTGTCCCTACCTGATGAGTGTAAACAGCACGAAACCGGTCGTGGTTTGTGTGTGTGTGATGGAAATGCATTCAAATGAGCTTTGTCGTTAATAGCTCATTTTGTTTTGAAATTTCTGCATACTGAATTCTTGGTGATTACGTGACGCTTACTGATCAACTGCAAAGAGTCCGTGCAAATATGCATCATGACCAAGGTTAGATTTTGATCAGCGAACTCAATCGCCATATTCAT
>JACCGJ010003824.1:0-18545 GCA_013407085.1 Atriophallophorus winterbourni | reverse complement strand
AATACTCTGGAGTAGACACACTCAGCCAGCCGTTTGCTGGATCCACCGGAAATACGGTGATGGTGCGCAGCGTTGCATTTAACCTTGCACCTATCACACATTGCCAGCTGGAAACTCTCGGGCCGACACCTAACGACGACTTTCGTCGTTCGCCCGAAGAGTTTAAGTCGTCTTTTCTTTATCCAAGATAAGTCTACATGTTTACGTTTTCTGGTAGACACCGCTGCCGAAGGAAGCGTACTGCCGGTAGACACCAGCCCAACGTCCAACCCGATGAGCCAACATTTAACGGCAGCTAATGGATCGATTTCAAAAACCTACGGTAATCGCTTCTTGGCCCTTGATTTAGGTTTAAGTCGCGAATTCCGCTGGATTTTCACAATTACTGCGGTTCTATTTATAATCCTGGGCATTTATTTTTTATACTCGTTCAACCTTCTTGTTGATTCTTGCCGCTCGCAGCTGTCAGATGTAACTACTCGTCTAAAAGCTCATGGTACCCCGAGCAGAGATGAAATTATTTCCCATGTAATAAATTTTGGCGATGTATTACACTGCTATGCCACGTTGTTCGCAAAATATACGAAATTATTCCAATCGTTATCCACTGCACTCCTGCGGGTTTTCTCCTACCTTCATGGGGACGTTATTGTAGTGATCAATCTATTACATATATCTCGCTATAGTTTGACTTCCCTGGTTCTTTATTTGGACATTTGCTCTTCTGGACTTTCAGTGAGATTATTCCATTTTTGTTGTATTTTGTTTAGCGCTGACTTACTTTTCTTCCACTACATATTGATTCAACAAATGTACTCAACTACATCAGCAGGGAGTGTCTTTGATCTGATGATTGATCAGCGTATGTCATTATACGCAGTTTTTATTGATTCAACGAAGGCATTCGACACGTCAGCGGTCCCAGAACAATGGACAAAATCGTTATTTGGTTCCACTCAGGCATGAGTAGCTCAGTCCATTTTAATTGTTTCAGTTCAGAATTTGCAATTTGCCGAGATGCCAAACAAGGGAGTGTTCTTGCTCTCACGCTGTTCGGTATATTCTTTGCTGTGCTTCTGAAGCACGTTTTTATCACGAGTACAGTACGCATGTAAAATGATGGCAAGCTTTTTAACCTCAATCGGTTGAGAGCCCAAACCTAGGCATGGGATGTGCTAATCCGTGAACTGCTGTTTGCCGGCGATGCAGCCTTAATTGCTCATTCCCAAGAGAAACTTTAGTCGCTAATGGACTGTTTTTCGTCGGCATGCGAAGAATTTGGGTTAACAGTCAGCACGAGCAAGACCAAAGTACTTGGTTAATGGATTGTATCACCCCGAATCCTCACTATTGGTAACCGTCAGCTTGAACCAGTTCATCATTTCACATATCTTGGTTCAACCATTGCAGATAACCTCTCGCAAGACGTGGAGAATGATAAGCGGATTGGCAGAACAACCGTCATTTTGTCCCGATTAAAATCTCTTGTTTGGGGTAACCGCAAGTTGACTGTAAATTCAAAGATTATGTATACTGCGCGTGCGTACTAAATGCTTTACTGCACGGCAGTGAAACATGGACCACCCACGCAAGGCATGGACGGAAGCTGAATGCTTTCCATCTACGAAGCATCCGTCGTATCTTAAACATATCGTTGACGGAAAAAATGACTAATGCCGAAGTGTTATCAAAAGCTGGTCTATAGAGCATGCTCAACATACTGCGACAGCGCCGCCTGCGGTGTGTTGGCCATTTCTATAGAATGGAAAATGGTCGTATTTCTAAAGATCTACTCTAAGGTAAGTTGCAATTAGGAAGTCGACCATTAGGCAGACCGCACTTGCGGTACAAAGACGTCAAAAAAAGAGATATGGAAGCTCTTGACATTGACCCTGCGAGTTGGGAAGAACTTTCACTTGACCGCTCACTTTGGAGGCATTGTGTAAAGTGTCGTCTGCAAGCTGGGGAGCAGCAGATACAGGTGTTATGCTGCTGAACGCAGATCACGCCGCCGGCGTGCAACTGGCGCCTTAGAACCGTGTTCTGCCTATCATTTCAAGCGCTGCTGGAGAGATTGTTCCTCCCGAATCGGACTGTTTAGTCATTCTAAAAGCTGTAGAACATGAAAATTCATGAGATTGTGATGTACATCGATGGTCGACATCGACCGAACGAGGCCAACAACAATGTTTTAATCATTGACGGTTGTGCAACCATGCATCAGTTCTGGTTTGCACAGGTAACCGTGCTAAATTTGTTTGCCACTAATGCTGATCTGCATGCGGAAATATTTCATATCATTTTCCTTGGCTTCTGCAAACTGTCAGTATCTCGATCGGTGCACGTTCAGTAACAGTAGCGCTTCTGATAGATCCGGGCTCTAATACCTACAGTGTTTTAATAACAATAATTTTTGTGAAACGTTCAAGTTTGTGACTTATCTTGTTTTTTATGTCGTATTAGATTTTATGCAATAAGCGTTTTGTTGCAATATCTTCCTGGCGAAGAGGTTATCAGAGGTGCGAAACTAGTGCTGACGAACTGTAGATTAATATTCATCCCAACATCTGCTGAACTGTCATGCATAAAGTTGTTGAATGTGGTTGCCAAAGTAGAATTGGTTGATTTAACGTGTTTGAAAATTATTTCTAAATTGGGTCTTTCACTACAGTGAGTTTGGAATGATCATAACCGATTGGTATACCAGATGTGCCTTCGAAAATGAGTCGGCTTGTGCCCGGTGGTTTGAACGTGCCGCCTGCGGTGGCTTGGCCACGTCTACAGAATAAAAGTGGTCGTATTCCGAAAGATCTACTCTATGGTGAGTTGCAATCAAGAAGTCGACTATTGGACAGACTGCACTTGCGGTACAAAGACGTTTACAAAAAAGATATGAAAGCTATTACCATTGACCCCGCGAGTTTCGAATAACTTGCTATTGAACGCTCATATTTCAGACATGTTATAAAGCTGTAGAACTTGAAAATTCATGCGATTGTGATGTGCTTCCCTGGTCGACATCGAACGAAGGAGGCCAGAAACAATAACAATCAATGAGACCCATGACAAAGATAATTTGTTAATATTTTTGGACTAAATTGCTTCGTATTTGTAAGTTGAGTTATGTTGACAAATCTGTTCCTGTTTTTAGGTAAAATGATTAGAAAGCGTTAGCTGTTTGTAGTAAAATCTTTCTTGGATCAACCGATACGGCTCATCTCAGCCAAGTTCAGTTATCGCAGGGCTATAATTAATTGATGAGCCAATTATTAGTCGAGACATTTTATGTAAGAATGCTGTGCAGTGATTTTCCCGTTTTATTTTTCTTCAATGATCACAACCTTGAGATGTAATCCAATTTGTCTTACTCAGACTGCAGAAAGCATTTTTATTTTGTTCGCGTTTATTTTACTCGAAGAATTTATCACTTACCTTTACTCAAATAATCAATGAACGTCGTATTCATTTTGCACTGTATAATCTAATATCTGTGTTTCTCCATTTTCTCTTCACACATTTTAATTTCACCATACTAAGCTGTTTATTCAAACGGCTAGGTTCAGAAAACCTGGCTTCACACATTAATTCGTGGTAATTATATTTCTGTCTGGGGTTAAAAATGATTAACGTATTTTGCTCCATATATGCCCGGCAGACGATTTTTACTCAAAAGAAAGGCGAGGTTTCGGCTATAAAAGGATCATTTGCAAAGATATGAAAGGTTATAAAAGTTGTTACGAATTTGTCAGCATTTAAGTTTTCAAAATAATATAGAGGTTACTAATTTGGCGCTCATATCTCTCGCACTTACACGCCACAATCAGTGTCTGGCTGTTTGCCATCATTATATGAGAAGAGTATTGACAATTTTCAGTATTGTTGATCTTTACTATCTCTCATAGTTGACGGCATTCACAAACTTGCTGTGCAGTATAATTGCAGAGAATCGAACAGCAAAATTCATTTTTTTATTTTATTATTCATTTTAAAGTGCCCTAATATTGAAATATCCCTATGTCTCGCACTAAAGTTAGACGTAACTTCTTCTTAGTTAGATATGCACCACTTTGGAATTCCCTTCCTCTTCATTTCCGTATGTGCACATCTACAGGAAAATTTAAAACGCTTGTAGAAACCCTTACCGTTCACTCACTTTCCCGAATCCTTAAGATAAACTCTTCCCTAGACATTCTATACTCTCATGGGATCCCAGGTTTCTAATTCCACATCTTTCTCCACATTTTAGTTTATCATGATGTCCTATTGTATTCTTTGGATATCTGGCCAGGCAAGTGTCAGGTTGTCCGACCTTAGATATGTTGTTAGACATCTTCATCATAACCGAGCGTTTTATGATCATTTTTACCATATGACTATATCCTCAACCGTTATCTGCTTACTTTAAACCCATTTATGCATAAAAACATGTTTTTACATAACGTATTTATTATAAAAAACAAAAAAAAACAAAAAAACGCTAAAAATGCCAAAAAAAATATTGTCTTTTTTGTGATTTTTTTTATCGTTTATATAAAATGTTAAATTTCACACCGATAACCTCTCACCATGATGGTGAAGAGAATATTTTCGATCGTATTCCAGTGTCTCCGACTCCGAAACCAACTCCGATACTGGTCCTTGCTTCTTCCGCGTAAAACTGATTCTTCTACATGAACCGAAATCCATACTGGCGAATAGTTTTGGTTTCCCTGATTTGACAATTCTTCGACTTTCCTGGATCGTACAACCGGCCCAAACCTCATGCAATTTAAACCACAATCTCTTCTTTCCCCTCCATTTTCTAAATTTTTTCAATTTAACTTCGGATTTCTATGTGCTTTTTTTTCAAACACACCCACCATCATTCCGAAGAAGTCAATTTATATATATATAGGAACTTTCTTTATTTCGAAAATTTATTTTTACTGTGACAATTATATCTTCACACGCACTATTTCCTCCATAATTTTTTTTCCGTTATTTTCTTTTCTTTCAACCCCTGCTCCAGAATTAATCGCATCCCCTTCATTTGATTATTTCGATGCAATCTAAATGGAACTTTATTACTGTGTGACATTGCGAAAAAAAAAGTTAACCTTCTTACCCTTGTAAATTTACCATCCTTTATTAATCAGCAAAATGTTCAAAAATTCCGCTTGATAAGGTCATTTTATAATTTATTTATTCTGTACACATTGATAACCTGATCATGTTTTGCATGCCTTGGTTTACCAAGAATATAGTATTATTATTATTATTATTATTATTATTATTATTATGCTGCCCCGTTCAGGCAATGACCATTTGCCTATGAAGACTACGTGGCGCGTTTGCGACACCCACTAGCGCGAATTCAGACGAAACCGTCCCAAGTTCCGAAGGAGTTAGCACATTGCCAGTATGTTTTCCTATGAAACGACATATGAAGCAACATTTTCACCCTCCTTGTGCTGGACTGTTCAGGATAATTCAGCGGTTCCAAAATACTTTTGTGCTTGACCGAGCCAGTAAAAATGACAATGCTGCGATCGTGGGCGATAGAGTTGACCATGGTAATTCGCGAGACACACCATGAACCTCAGTATCGTCGGTACTAACACCTACTACACCCACTACTCTCTCAGATTCTGCCACTACAACAACATGCCATACTATATAGTGCATATTTAACACGTTTTTACTGATTGGTATATTTTAACGTCGGCTTTATCACTCAGTCAAGGTCTTAAACCCATGCACCAGTGACAGGTTTTTATACTTATTACCCCGTCAGTTACATTTTCACACTTCCAACTGATTCAACCGTACAGCACGCTATCCACGAACCAACAACGCTTGTCGCAAACCAACCCGGTAGCCTCAGCCATGAGCACTCACTGTCCAGCCGAACTCTACCTGACGAGGTCCTTACAAGCCCGACTTAGCGAGGCCGTTTGTCATCAACCATGAAGATGCAGAAACTTCTCAACAGGGACTGTGTTTTCTCAGGCATTAGATTCTTGGTGGTCTAGCCTAGGGATGCACTTAAACCTGCTCCTACTGCGTTGGTACTAAAAACATGACAAACGGGCGATCCCCGCAAGCAGCACTTTCGCCTCATATAAGACGTGATTCAGCTTAGTTTCGGTTGGTTCTCAATGTACCCTACCAAGTGACCACCGAATATCCACCCATGCAGATCAAATGTTTTGGATGACTTCAGAATTACTGGTTTCTTAGATACTATGTTCCAGCGTGGAATGATCTGACACCGCTTAGAATATTCGACTGTCAATTCCTGATCAGAAGTTTTCCTGACCAGACTTCTTGGAGAAGGTCTGTGTAACAACTGTGTTTCACTGCTATATATATATATATATACGTAATTATTTATGCTTACATGAATGTCTTCATGCATGTATATATGTATAAGTTTGTATGCATGGTCGGGATAGATGGATGGATGTTTATATTTATGCAGGTATGTGTGTATACGGGTATTCATGTATGCTTCCGTGTATGTATATTACTAGGTATGTATGTATGTATATACGTATGCATGTATAATTGCATGCATTGTTTATTTTCTACAACAAAAGATGCAAACGTAATCTGAAGCTCCGTTTGATTAAAAAGAATACACAGCTTTTACGCTAGAAGCAGTCTTGAAATTGTAGAGTGTATATCAGATTTGGTACACATAAACTAAAATGGTTCTTCGATGCAAATTACTTTAGCGTATGATCGCCACCTTTGTCGAAAAAAAGAACAAGTCTTCATGCGTACAAAACGTCATTTTTGGAAATCAATAGGCAGCTTTTTCTTGATTTAACTTAAGTAGGACTTTTTTGATGGTAATTTGTTACATTATGTCTTACACTTTTCGAAATAAAATTGTGAAAAATTCTCGCCTTATCTAGTCTTCTGCTTGTTTTCGAAGAAACATGTTTTATTTCATACAATTTGAAGGAAGAATCAAATTAAGATAAGTTGTGAGATCTAAGGCATCACCTAAATGTCACGGCTTTCTTTAGGGTAATATTTCCATTTTTATATTAGTTTGAAGCTAAAGTGTATTTGGAGAATTTATAATTGAAAAATGCTTTATTTCCCTGTATTTGAAAAGAATCAGTTACCATGTTGAATATATGCCATTGATTAAATAATCGCTGAGTGGAATTAATGAATTTGGTAGATTTTTCTACTCAAACAGTTCGAATAATTTAAAAATGTTGGAAAATTTTTGAATCATGGCTCCATACGGTGGAAAAAGGTTAACATGGTTTGAACTTGTATATCACTGTTGAATAACACTCGGTGTATTAACTGGCGTAATCATGTGCCCACAAATTTAGATAGATGAAATTCATTAGTTTCAGCACCAAATCCCTATTTGCATGCAATCTCATCATATGCGTGTGACAGTAATACATGGTTATACGAATGTTAAATTCCATCTGATTACCACAGTGGAGTCAGTTTGAGCAGAATATTGATCAACTGGTTAAGATTTGACTATCAATCCGGATGGATCTGGCGTTGGCACTGCCTATTAATCACATGATCCAATAATTGACGTTTTTCGAGACTGTGAGCTGAATGTTGATGTCTGTCTTCACTCACATAGCATTGTTTCTCATGTAATTAAATCCGTTCAATTTAACATGATAAACGTTAAATTGTTAGGATCCTAAAATAAAAATGAATTGAACATGATTAACATGCCTTGGATTTTCAAGAATAAAATTTATTTTTTATTTATTAAAATTTTAGGCGTACCGGTAGCTTTGGTCTGCCTATGATTGTAGTTAGATGTACGAATCATATTTTTTAAAAATACATTAGTGAGTATTGATTTCATTTTATTAAATAATAAATTTCGTGACAATTCTTGATTAGTGGGATATGACAAGCTGTTATTATTTGCAACAAATTCTGTTAATATTATTTGCATACTTGTGTTGTCTAATGGAAAGTTACGGAATAAAATCTCCGCTAATTTTACTCATTTCTCAACTGAAAAAAACATTGCAATTTTCGGCTGAATAAATCCGCTATTTCCAATTTAGTTATCTTCTCGTTAAACTTCTGTAAAACCGCGATCGCAAAGTCGAAACAATCAAACTCAGCATCCTGTTTTTTTCCACTGGACACATAGAGGGTACTTGAAGTTGAAATGATTGCTTCATCCCAATCCAATGCTGTTACATTTCTTGTTTTACATACATTTGCTGCGTTAACAGTGATCGACTTTTCCCAACCTGATTTGTGAACTTGCAAATTTGTGTTTCGAGAATAGTTGTAAACATGTCCAAGGCTGTTAACAACGCCACAGTGAAGCGGATCCATATATTGATATGCTTCCCATGTTTTTTCGAATTTCGATGGGACGAATGCAATGCGTGCAATCGGAGAACTTTTCAAGAGGACAACAGTGTGCGCAGAAGCTAGTACAACTGTCATTGTTTTCCTTATCATTAAATGATAAATATTTTCACCTGTTTCATAGTTAGATATCGATCACAAGAAATGTTTTCATAATAAATAGCTAAATCACATGAGAAAATGCCAATGTCATTATTAAAATTATAATGTCGCTTCCATATGTTTGTATTTTGGAGCGATACTTGAAAGTACTGCTAATATAAGCGTGCTTTTCCGTTTAATATACTTAAAGTTTGTTTATTGCCATTTAAGTGGGGTGGTTTGATATAATCAGAGGTCAACTTATGTGATATCCAGAGTTTGTTTTAGGTATTGTGCCTCATTTCAAAACCATGGATAGAATACAAAATAAAAGCATGCTTCATTACGCTCAGTTGGATAAAGGAAAAGGAGAGAGGGGATATGTTTCGTTTAATATTATTCAACATTTTATTTTCGGGCTAAGTTTAAAATATATCCGTACCAGTTTACATAAGCTGTGAGTAAACTCTTACGAAATGATTGCTAACGATCAAAGGTTCCTTAATTATTGGAGTTTGATAATGAACCCGTTTTATAATAGATTTTAATTTGAAGGTGGCGTTCTTATTTACAGCACATCTATTTGAAACTTCAGCAGGCGTATTTCTGACTTAACATTTAAAGTTAATTTGTAAGCATGGATTTGTGTGTCAAAATGAAAAGAATGGGATATTATTGCTCGTTGAAGCAGAGATTAGCACATTTTGCGGATTTAAAAGCATCAGGGTTCAATAAATACATAATCAAGCATTCGTCATAAAAATTTTGTCCTTTTTCCTATCTAAATACTTTGGCGAGTAAGGCCAAATAGTGAGAACCGGCGGCACTATTGCAATCGGAATGAATCATTTAAGACCTAATGATTGCAGAAAAGCATGCTTTAAAACATTTTCCTAATCTCTGTAAAACATTACGCATAGCACGTTTTTTCCGCGGAATACATAGAGACTTCTATTCTTATCTGTTTATGAATCGTGTTTGATGATGTCAGCAGAATAACAATGATATGAAACAGAGATGTCGTTGTAATGGAAAGCTAATAATAATAATAATAATAATAATAATAATAATAATAATAATATATATTCTTGAACATCCAAGGCATGCAATACATGATCAGTTTATCAAAATTTGAACAGCAAAAGAAAATAGAACAGTGCAAGTGACCGAAGTGAGCGGGATTTTTAAACATTTTTTCCGTCCAATAAGGGAAATGAATATACAGTAGGTACGAAAAAATTTTCAATGTCTAATAGAAATAAAATTTCATTTAAATTATGTCAAGATTTACGAATGGCAAGGATGCAAAAAACAAATGAAGAACAGAAATGGAAGGTAATTATGGGAAAAGTGGTGCGAATTGTAATGAAGTTGTCATAATAAATTGATAAATAAATTATATATGCATAAATTCATGTTTTTACGGAAAGGTTGGTTAAGAAGATTGAAAAGGGAACATAGATCCATCGGAATAAGTAAATCTAAGAAATTGTGGGGGATGAGAGAGGGTGTGGCTAATAGCAGGGAGTAGGCAGTACGGTGCTGTGCTCCAATACTTTTGAAGAATTGTCGACGAATCGAACCAAAATTTGTTCACCAGCCGGATTTTCGTTATCTGCAGGAGAATGAATCGCATACGGAACAAATCTCGGGCGGATAGATTTCGAGCCAATTACAGTGATGGTTCGTTATTCGAAGACACTGGAATATAATGAAAGATTTTCTCTTCACCAGCACGGTGAGAGGTCATCAAAGTAAAATAGTACATCATTTAAGAAATAAGAATGTACATTTAAAAAAGATGGTTTTTTTTAGTTTTTTACGTTTTTTCCATTTTTTGGTAAATTTTTAATATTTTGCACGTCAAGATAAAAAATGAGACATTTCTAGGCCTCATGAGAAATAAAAGAGAGTTATATACATAATGGTGTATAGAAAATGTTATCAAAGGCAATGTTGCGATTAGTTAGTGTAGAAGCATTTCTAGGGTCCGGTAACATGACACTTGAATGGCCAGTTATCCAGAGAATACTATCTGACCTCATGATATACTAATATATGCAGAAAGATGTGGATTTATAAACCTGGGATTCCATGACAGTATAGAATGTCTAGAGAAGAGTTTATCTCAAGGATTTGGCATAGTGGGTGAACAGTAAGATTTCCTACAAGCGCTTTAAATTTTCCTGTAGATGTGCACATACGGAAATGTAGAGGAAGAGAATTCCAAAGTTGCGCATATCTAATTAAGAAGAAGTTACGTCTTACTTTAGCGCGAGACAAAGGGATATTCAATAGCTTTGTTCGATTGCGCAGATCATATTGAATATAATCGCGGAAGCGCATGCCAGACTGAAGCTCAACTCGCTGCTGAGTAATAATTCGGGAGAGCAGAAGCAGATTCAGACAAATTCTGCTTAGCCATAGTGGTTCGACTCTCAGCAAATTACATTTCTCATGATAAGGCAAAGGGTTTGAATAGCCCAAAGTTATTTTGGTGAAAGTACGTTGAAGTCTCTCTAAGAGAAAAGAATCACGTCTCTCCATGTGGGAAAATATAATATTACAATAATCAAGAATTGGCAGGACCTTCATTTTATATAGTGCAATTTTACTTTCGCGTGAGAGGAATTCATGGTTAATTAAACCCAACTTTTGTCGTGCTCTCGTGAGGGGAAGTCTTGCTTGCTCATTGAAGTTCAGAGAAGAGGAATACCTAAATCCGAGATCCCTAACTTATGCAGAAGGAGTTATGATCGAGCTATTTAATGTAAGTGTGTCACAGGGGATTAAGCAGCGTAATCCCATATAGTGTGTCTTAGGAGCTGAAAATTCTAATCCCTCATTGTGCGCCCCAGCTTGATAGAGATGCAAGATAAGTGTTAAGGGATATCAGAGTTTGTGGAATTTCATTAGGTGGAAATGATAGGACGACTTTTATGTCATCAGCAAAGATAAAGAATTTAGAGTGGTTCACAACACTTTGCAGATCATTAACATAGATAAGAAAAAGAAGGGGGCCTAGAACGCTGTCCTAAATTACGCCACTTGGAATCAGCTGATTAGGTAAAGTAACACCGTTAACGCTAACTGAAAATGTGCGATCAGAGAGAAAAGAATAAAACCAGCATAATAAAGGCCCATAAATACCTAAATATGATAACTTCAAAAGGAGAAGCATATGTGGAACCCGATCGAAAGCCTTGCTTATGTCCAGGAATGCAATTATCACTGATAATCATTGGTCTAGTAAACTGGTTATGTGATCTAAATATTTTAACTGGCAGGTTGCACAAGATTTTTGGTTTAGGAGAGAATAGGAGTGTGATTAATAGGGCGATAATTCGTAACGAGGTTCGAATTACCAAATTTTACACGAGGGATAATAACCGAGTGTTTCCAATGAGTTGGAAAGATTCCGGATTTGAGAGGAATATTGAAAAGATTTAATAAGAGTGAGGAAAAATCTTTAAGGAAACGTTATTGATTGCCGGTGGATGGTAAATGTTATTATTAAATGAGCTGTTGAAGAATGAAGAGAAAGCCTGACTTTTTGTGGGCGGGTCAGTAGTGACTACATCCTTATTATCTTTTCGATAAATAATTGAAGAAATGTCACGTTTTAATGAGATACATCTATTCTTCGTAAGACCATTCAAAGACTTGATCTTTGAGTCACTGCTCAAAGCCATTCTTTCTTGACGCTCTATGAGGCGCATTTTAATACCTGGGAGAGAGTTACATAGCTCATGTCGGCGTATAACAGAGAAGAAGTCAAACTTATGATTCGCAGAAGTATAGAGATGAGCAATCTTTTTTTCGAGAAGGATTATCGGGTTATGTTAACTCCTTCTAATATGGGAGATAGACGAACTCCGAAGGCATGCTAAGAGGTTATCATGGCAAATCGAAGAAATACGATTAAAGTCTAAAGAAAGAAAAAATTCAGTCCAGTCGTTGTCTCTGAGGAGATTCGAAAACTTAGTCCAGTTAATATAAACTTTTTCATCATTGTGAATATATGCAGGCTTCCGAAAAGGCGCAGAACGCAAGTGACCATATTGTGGTCGCAACCGGGCAGTAGAGCTGAAATTTCAACGTTGCTGGGATCAGCACCTAGAATGAAGATCAGGTCTAAAATGCTGGATAGTCTTGTAGGCTTACTCACAGATTGTGTGAAACCTAGAAGATTAATCGTTTTAGCGAATGCTGAAAATTTATTCGAAACGTGGGGGAATTTCCAGCTGATGCATGGCATGTTGAAATCCCCAGCAATAATTTTATTGCTGAGAGGGGCAATGGAGGCCTCAGTAAAGACATTTATGAGCTTATCAATAGTGAGTGTGGAAGGAGATGGTGGGTTATAGATGCACCCTAAGAGAGCATCAAGATAGGCTATGGTGATCCAAATTGAGTCATCTAGATCTTCTAACATATGAGAACTGTATATGTCTGCAGGAAAATCTGTATTAACATAAATGAGAATACCACCACCACGTGTGTGGGTGCGGTTCTTACGAAACATGAAATAGTTGGCTAGATCAAGTAAAACGTTGGGAACGTCATGAGATGTCCACGTTTCTGTGATCAGAACTATTTCGTACGAGTTTGAGATCAAGAAATGTTAAAGGGTAGGAAGCTTAGAGATAATCGACCGTGCCATAAATAATAGAAGATGAATTTTGGGATACTTAACATGTGTAACCGAAAGTGATTTACATGAGTGGTCTGAAATTGATAGTGTCAATTTAAGTAAAAGTTTTGGTAATGAAGAGGAAAATTTTGCAGAGGAAAATTTTGCATCGGTATATACCTGGTTTGAAAAGGGTCTAGGTAGGTATTAAACAGGTTCCCATTCATGAAGGGACGCTGATCTAGGGTACCTGACGCGTATTGAAGTGAAAAATGGTAGGGTCTTGAAGAAGGATAGTGAGGACGGAAATGCTTAGGAAAGAAAGGACTTTTTAAAGGAATAATTGGGCCAAATGGGTCAGGTGTGACCGGGACGTGTCTATGGACGGGATGATAAGTGTATAAATCATGGGGTGGCTTTTATTCATCAAAGTTTCGCTTGGCCCTATGCATACTATTGATGTGTGGTCCACCTCGAAGTAGTGGCGAATTTGCCTTGAATACAGGGAGCACGAGTATTTTAGTAGATTTACCTGACGATCGAGCTGCGGGGCGTACATCTGCAGTGACCGTTTTAACAGTGGTGAGATTGCATTCATGGGCAGAAGTTTTGGTATCAATGTTTAAATTAGGTAAAGCTATAAAGGGGATGTTACCTGGAGTTGGTATATTATCAGAAGCTGAGGCTGGGGGTATAGATGTTGATGTGGAATTATCAACGACAATATCCAGGTCTATTTAATTTGGGATAACTATTGAGGGTTTTACTACGTTGCAACGCTTGGGAAGGCATTTGCGTTTCAAGGGTGTGTTGTCTGGCTTGATCAACACATTGGAAAATTGAGGCAAAGATTTTAAAACATGTTGATTAAGTATATGTAACGCATAATTTTCGTTAACACATTTTAATGAAACCGGAGCACAACTGTAGTTTGAAGGCTTTCGAAGCCTAATTACAGATGCCAATTCTAGGGGGAGGCCATATCGAGACATTACTATCTTTTTGAGGTCCACTATAGGGTATCTATCGCCTACATTAAGAAGAATAATGTTTTCAGAACGGTTTCGACGCTGCTCAATTTCTGAGGTCAGCGACACTATGAATCGACCCCTTTGTTGAAGTAGATCAGAGTCTAACACGTAACCAGGGTCAAGAAGGATAGCTAGTGGTTTCAATATACTGCAAATTTTAGAAACTGTGGACAGCTTATTCGCGACTGAATCAATCTTGTTTTCTAGGTTCCGTACAGTGGACAGAACCGTGGACATATTTCCATCAAGAACAACCGAACATTTTTTAATTAAAATGTAGTTAAGTGTGTTGCTCTAGATGATTTTGATAGCTAGTAATGAGACATATCGACCGCATAAATATAAGTATGTGTAGTGCAGATAAAAGACTTGCCAAAATTTCGAACAGCGCGCGCAACAAGTTATGAATTTTTCAGTGTGTTCCCACATAGATCTGATAATTTAATTTCGTACAATAATACAACACGTGTTTGTTTCAAACGTGTTGTGGGCTAAAACAAAACATTTATCATCCATGCTTTATAGTATTGCTGAAAACTATTACAAATATGATTGAACAATAACAAAGATAATCCACCAAAATATTCATTTGCATGCTTTTCCGTCACACACACACCACGACCGGTTTCGTGCTGTTTGCACTCATGAGGTATGGAAAGTTAGATCACGATCCGCATGCGCTTGAAACAGTGGAGGAATGGTAAACAAGGAGCGCTTGTATGCCACTGTTGGATAAGGCTGGTGCGACCAACCTGTTCAATCACGTGTGTCAAAACACATGTTTCATGGGGTTGAACCCATAACCATGAACCAAAATATTCATTTGCATTCTTTTCCGTCACACACCCCACGACCGTTCTCGTGCTGTTTGCACTCATCAGGTAGGGACAGTAAGATCAGGATCCGCATGCGCATGAAACCGGTCGTGGTGTATGTGTGACGGAAAAGCATGCAAATTAATATTTCGGTTCATGTTTATGGGTTTGACTCCATTAAACATGTGTTTGGACACAAAGATATTCCACATTTGTTGGTGTCAATAATTTTTTTCAGATTCAACACTGTTTTTTCGAAGAAACATATCTAGTTTGGGGTTAATTAGTTCGAAGCTATCTGATTATAATCAGTTTGGGGTTAACATCAATCGTTCGTGAAGATAACATCAAAAACATTTCAGCTTTTGACACAGAAACTAACAAATCCTCTAGTCTACTGTTATTTTCCATCAAATGTTTTTCTGAAACAATCAATTTCTCAAGAAATGTATCAAACCAGCTACAAAAACTTCGAAATCCATCTTATTTTTAGTTCATACAAATGAACTATACCAATCAATCGTTTCTGATTACAAATAGAGGCATTCTTCATTTGTTGGCTTACATCGAACCGGTTTATGCTCGTTTCAAAATTTAACGTTGAATATGTACTTAAGAACTCGCTCTTAAAATAATTCTTTAATCGGTATATGTTTTATACTGCAATGTGAAAGTCTCTCTTTGGCATTTAAATAATGTGACATTTGAGGGACTCTGCACTGTTTGCAATTATCTACTTACAGTACATTTTGGCCAAATCAAGAGTATAGTTATAATTCAAATCAAATGCATTTATCCGAAAACGATTGGCAATTCAGCGGAATAATCTATTTTGATTATAGCGTTCTGTGTTTTTCTCTCAAATAATTCATGTGAATGAATTATCTATTATTCGAAAATTTCCATCGATATCTCAACAATAATCGATTAGTTATTCTTCTGATTAAATGAAATTCACTGAATGTTGAGTCCTTTATATGCTTCCGCTTGTTTTAATAAATGTCTTAGAAAAATAATATTTTGTTTTATAAAAAATATTCAGAAATAAAAAATAGATATAACTTATAATTCATAATGTCTTTTTGAATTTCAATGGGTACTTAAACTTATCTTATTGCCTACAGTCGATGACTTCAACAAACCAATGAGACCATTATTATTTGCAACCTCTGAGTTCTGAGTAGAAGACTAATTTATTTCAAATTCGAAATACCCTTCAAATTTTCCCCATAAACTTTGTTGTACTTTGTTGTATTTCATATATTATGTTTAGTATTTAGAGAAATTCTATTCTTCAAAAATGATGAAATCCGGGTGTAATGTCTAGAAACAACGTAGCCACAAGCATTGTGCCACAAGTTTCGGTGCTTGGTGTGATTCTCTTTTTGGTCCAAATCAATAAAATTACGAAACTCTTCACGGTCAATATGGTTCTTCAACCGGAAGATGCTAAACTGTAGATGTGAATCAAGTCAGGCAATGACTGTTTCGCGATTGCAGAGCGATTTAGATATATTTAGTAGCTGGTTAGAGAGGAATGAGCTCCCCTATTCAACTTCAAAAACTTCAAACTGTTAGAGATAGGCAAAACTTTGCCCCTCTCCTACAAACTTGGATTCCAACAGCTTTGATTGACAACAGAAGAAAAAAACCTCGGTGTTTGGATAAGCGGATATCTCATGATAATCATGCAATGCGAAGTCGTATACAACCGGGTTATTTGAATGTTAGGGATGCTCCGATGTATTCCTGAACGTTTTTTCTTGGAACATTTCTCTTTCTCATAAATACGTATATTAACTCAGTACCTAATTCCTCGGTGCAAGTTTCAACACCATGGCTACAAAATGGCATAAATATGCTTTACATGTTAAAAAGCATCTAAAATAAAGGGCAGACTACGCTTATTTCCTTGTGAGAATCAATTAGTGCTTCTCAATTTGGATACACTCGCTCGCAGATGGTTCGATTGGATTCAATTATAACATTTCAAACACTAAACCCAAACGTTCATCTTTTGATTTCTCCGATCAAGCCAAACCACAAACAATCACACATAAGCATTAAATATTCCACAATCTCATTGAAACGACTGTTAGTTCTTTAAATCGGTGGTCGTTTTTTCCTTATGAACACTTTAGAGTCAGACGTTGTACAATCATCTATTGAAAGCGTTTTCAGGAACAAATGGATGTATTTATGTTAGTAATTCCAACATACAACGCGCTTATATAACATAATTAAGCAAATTCCGTCCTGCTTTTCGAAAGTAATATACTACATATTTTCAAAACTCTAGATTCAAATAAAACTTCACACGATTTTTATCTTCACGAATGTTGTTTTATCACATAGAGATAATGCAAAAAGTTTTTCTAATTACAAAAATTGTCGATCTTCCTAATGCCCAAATAATATTTGTATATTCGTATAACAATATATATATATATATATATATATATATATATATATATCTACACGAAATTTCCATGGTGTGGTCCAGCTGAAGGGATTTCATACCCAGTATTCATGAATCTTGTATCTTCAGACTTCAGATATCTGCAGAAGGATAAGCTTCGGAATTCCGATTCAAAAAACGTTTTCCAATATAGGATATTGCAAATCTTCATCCGATTTCGTAACTGCCAATCCTCGTGAATTTTATCTGACAAACAAACTGTGATCACGTATATATGAGGTGATATATTGTGGACAATGTGCAGACTAGAACATGATACATCTAAATTAATCATTTAAGTGTTTGATTTCTTCTTAAAATGTCTTATTCACGCAGTTACGCTGATCGGTACACATCGTATAATACATTTGAATTATGAAGCTTGATAACTGAGCTCAGGATACAATAGTAAAATTAAAGTGTGGCAGTATATGTTCAGCATGCGCTAAGATTCAATTATTTTTGTCTTGTACGAAAAAATTCTCTCATATATATAAAGCGGAAATTACGAATCTGTTCGTAAATATTTTGTTGAATATAAATAAATGCAACTATAGATAAACCGCTCATGTTTATTTTTCTGGATAATATAACGAATGTGAATCAGCGGTCGAAGTAATATAGGATATGTAATTGGACTCCTTCGAAAGCATTCAAAAATATGAATGGCTGATATAAAACAATTTCAGGTTAAATTTAAGGAATAATTATGTAAAAAGCAAATAATATACAGTAGCTATAAATTCTGAATAGCGTGTATACATGAAAACAAACAAGTGTTTTTCAGTGTAAATAACAGCTTATGTACTGACGTGCGAGGTTGGATTTGGTTAACATATAAATCTAACATTCATTCCTGAACATGTCCAGTCTTCATGGATAAATGATGTGTTGGGGTAGCGGCTTTGAAGGTTAGTCTGCACATTCTTTGCAGTTTATCCACGCAGAAATTAATGATAAATAAGACAAAATATTTTTCCTTACGCACGTGAAAATATTACAATCTGGTACATTTTCAGTTATGGGAAAAATTAAAATTTACAATAATCTATTGAAAAATATTACAATCTGGTACATTTTCAGTTATGGGAAAAATTGAAGATTTACAATAATCTATTGAAAAATAATGTTTTTGATCAAATTTCTCCAATCTACTTGTAAAG
>JACCGJ010003822.1:0-15275 GCA_013407085.1 Atriophallophorus winterbourni | reverse complement strand
CACAATATTGGTTCGACAAACGTTTTTTGAAATATAATTTGAATGTGAAATTCAAGTTTTATGAAAATGGTGTTCGACGGGCCGTTTATCAAAGTTGAATAATTTGAAGAAAATTCAAACACAGATATCAGATATCTTTATGAGTGAATTTGAATAAAAATTCAAATTACATCAAACGATTTTATTATAATATAGAATAATTATCATATTGGTTTGAGGCTGGTCTACACTAGATTGTCACACTGTTGCTGACATCATCATATCAATACCAAACTTCTTCCAATTTTGTTCTGTTTGTACATTGATAAAATGTACATTTAGAAATGTGGTCTCCATTATTCATGAACCATTTCGAGTGTTCTTCGTGAATTAAAGACCATGAATTTATCAAAATACGGGCTTCGGTTTAAAAATTTATTTGTTTCAAAATTTCAAAAAAAGGTTTGCAAAATGTATTGAAAGTTTTCCTAAATTATGTTTTTTTGAACCACGATAAAGTGCGGAACGTGTTGTGTTCTAAAGAATTGATGTTTGTCATGTTGGATTGTCTAGTAGCTGCTGGAAACATCAAACTTCCGGGATAGCGTCATACGCTGTCCCTGTATGGAAAACAGTGATGATTGATTCAAGTTGTTACGTATATGTCTTCGAGAGTTAAAATCGTATTCCTAATTTGAAAGTGTGCGTTTTAGTTGTTTCGCTGTATAATGCATGACGATAATATGTCAAATGATTAATGCTGACGAACAACCATGAGAATAAATTGCGAGAAATATTTGCGCGCACCAATGTCATTGACAACAAGTAACCTGAAAGTTAGACTTTAATAACTAACTTCATCATAGTCGAAAACAGCATTACATCTGTAGGAAGTACCGAATGCTTGAATGCGATAGAAACATGGTAAGAAATAAGGCAGTATAGTTAAAAGAAGATGGATTTCGTAATATCTTTTACTGCGTCAATAACTGGAATGATACCTGTTAATGTAAATACTTTCTGGTTTTCGCAAACGATATCATAAAAAAAGATTTCTTGTCACATCCACAACAATGTATCAGGAAAGCTAATATCTTTCTTTCGCGAAGTTCACACTAATGCTAACGTTATTGTCTATACAAATGCTAATGTTATTGATTATAATCTGAAGTATGGCATAACGTTAGCTTTCAATTTCCAACGCAGAGATTGTTTTTCGAATAACGGAGTATACCTTCTGTGCTTGTTGTCTTCGGTTTACTATCGAAATTGTGAATAAACCCCACCTCAACATTCGATTTATGGCATCATTTCAATAGTTATACTTGTCACTATTTTCTAACGCCAAAATGTAACTTGAATGCGAAACAAAATCGCCTTGGGAATGAGTTCAAATAATTCATTGAATAGGGCAAAATAATCATTGGTCGACTGCCAATATATCGAGAATCATTTGAAATTTTTAGATCCTTGTTACCGAGTAAAATGTTTCTTTCCAACAAATCGCCACTCTGTAGCACGCATGCGAAATCAACTTCGTAATTTCGCGTAGTGTGTCTCTCTCCTACACACTTGACATTTGGATGGTTATGTAGACTACATCGATGCAAGTTCTTAAAGTTTGTGTTTTCCGATTATTTGAAAAAAGAATTAATCGTGTAAAGTTGTCAATAAATGCGTAGATTGTGTATCATTTATTCACAAACGATTTTAAGCAATTTTCAAGAGTTCTTCTTCAATATGTTTCTCAATAAATAGATAAACCAGGCCTTATACATCACATCGCCAGATTTAGCAGCATCATTGGGAAAGAAATTTGAACTCCAAGAACGCATCATTTCACTAAACGTCTAAAATGCCTAATGAATTGTTTAACCGAACAATCTAGCATGGATAAGCTCGATTTTTTAATAACGCTAGATTATATGCGGATTTCAGTTTATCTAAAATACTACCCCATTGAAAATTGCATACATCAATTCTTAGGAAACAAACCAGTCGACATATTTACATACATTTCTCTAACATAATCTACAAAGGAGTTTGCGTTCTTCGCATTCATTAGTTAGGGGCACTACAATCAGCATACGCGTGCTTTCGAATCGTGGGAAAAATTGAAAGCTATTTGGCTTGTACGAAACTGTTTGTTACAATATTCCATACACTCGTGGATGTAGTTAAACCCATTGGCTGTACAACATTTTCATTAGCGTGCCTTCGTTTTAAACGCACGTCACACGACGAGTCTCGAGTTGTTCGCACTCATCATGTAGGGACTGTACCCTCAGGATTCTCATGTCATGAACATGAGAAAATGATAAAAAATTTAAATACATAATCTTTTGTTCAGTTTACTTATTGGATATTTCTGTGTTGAGACAGATTCACTGAAAACCTTCTGTGATTCCAAATGTGTAAAAAGTTCAAAAAACACATTATATTGCGTAATTTTCAAACCTATTTCATATTGTGTCGAGTTATTAGAAAGCAACGCGATTCCGACAGAACGTTTATTAAGTTCCTCAAATTATATAACCTAATGGATCATTGGCCGACTCCAAATTAATTATTCATCTATCTTAGCTATTAAGTAATGCGGCAAAAATCTGCCTTCCAATAACTTTTGTGGTTATCAATCCCACATTGAACGAGTTATCACTCGAGTTTCAAAACATATTACAGATTTATTTTGGATTCACCACTGAGGTCAAACATTCATATGCTAATAGCATTTGCCCACGAATCCGTCAACACCAGGAAAAAAAAATTGGCCACATGCGTTTGAAATGCATAATAGAAATAAAATAAGCACGTCTGTTTTATAGAAACAAATGTCTTTTATCCCAACGGTAATAAGGAAAAAGTCACTTTCTCTTGTCAATTTAATATGATTTGTCAATGGAATTCATTTCAAACGTTACTACTAAAGCTCTCTCAAAGTGAGTTTCCCTGGCCAAAGTTTGAAGAATTGAATATCACTAGATAACATTTGACGTTGTCAATCTTTCATTGCTTACGAATATGTTTTTACTCACATCGTGAGGTCTACCTGCGCCTAAATCATTGAGAATGCGAGATTTCAGTCATTCGTATTTTAGGATTTTCTTGTTGTGGCGGTAAACAGAAGCATGTGCTCCATACTTCGATAGAAAGCACGTGGTAAAATGTCATTGGTGAAGATTTTCGCAGCTCAACATTTGTATTATTATTATCCCATTTAGTTGCAACAATGGAAAAACGGCAGTACGATTTACTATATTTTGTACGCATATTAATGTTTCACAATTAGCAGTACGTCGACATAAATCCTAAAACTTTTCTGTTACCACATTAAAAAATATATCTTGGCGTTGACCCAGGATATGATAACACTTCTTAACTTCTGAAAGATTATTGGCTTCCACTTGCTTAATAACACTAGTAGGATAAATCGACATTACATGTTGCTAATTTTCAGGAGTAGCCGAAATTCAGCCTGAAAGATCGCTTTTTGGGCTTTCAATTCTGCATTTCTGCTCCCAAAAGACAAATCCAATATTTAGTCGAATGATAATCGATTTTAAAGCAAATACGGTAATATTGAGTAGCCTAGAATCATGGCGTCAACTTATGAATTATTTAGGAGAGATGAAATTACCTGGATTATTACCTCCATCTTATTCTTCGTGGCTCAATTCTGCTCCTAAATGTTGCATAACATAAAACGTTGTATCGAATTATTATTGCTTCGCGGGATGGTTCCAGTGAATGGTGAGCAAATATATGGGATGCGACGAAATTATTTATGAATTTACTTATGATTTAAAAATATCGACAAACGATCTCAGTCGAAAATATTTTTTTGAGACTTGGGGATTTGCAAAATTTTTGTTGGAAAAACTATTTGATTTCCAAGGGATCTTATGCCCCCGGGATATGGCCGTTTCGGAAATCTCGATAATCTACAATCCTGTTTATTTCATTCAATAAAATATTATTAATTAATTGAACCACAAAACATGATATATCTGATTTTATACTTAACAAAATATTGCAAGTTTTAGTCATCCATCATGGAGCAAAAAATTACACTGATCGAAGTATTTCGCTACACTTTAACCTTGGTTAAAGGTTAACATGCAAGAATCACACTCAAAACGTCAAAAACATACTAGCAAGCATTGGTGTACAAGTAGCGTTTCCCTCTAAATCTAGCTTATTATTGATTTTTGAACAGCATGCGTACACAACTTTTATAAGGTTTCTCGACCTTGAAAAAACTCTGCGATAAAATTGATCTCATGTGTTTCTAATTAAGATTGACAGTGAGTTCTGCAACTCAATGTTCATAGAACGGATCTAAATTTTCAAACACAGAATCACATTTTGACACCTTGTTCAGCTTTCAAAGCGCTAATGGTTGACCAAAGTAATGAGTTGCTCACATTCATGCACTTCAACACCAAGTTTCATCAACTAGCATCAGAAAATCAGAATTCGCATCCGTCTTAAAAAGTTCAGTTGTGGGATTAGTGTGATGGGAATGACTATAAATGTGCATTTGAAAACCTGAACTCACTCACTATGCTCGCTCTGCTGAGGTCGATTGACTTTGACACAATTAAATTTAGTTGCTATAAAACAGTACTAAAACAGTACTTTTGATACGAAAACCTAGTCAGTTGTAACAAAAATTGTTCCGCCAGGACTGATAAAGAATGAGATATATCGCCTTGTCTCCAATTGCCTGTTCTAAAAATTTTGAATCAAACCAGGGTAACGCATATTCAACGTTGGACTGCCAATTTTTCACAGACTTTCAACGAAAAATTTAACATTTAAACCGAAAAAGCGTTTTGAACCAATATCTACATTGATTTTAATACAAAAGCTGTTAAAATATCAATAACGTTTCATCTTTAATCAGCTCCCATTATTTTGTGAAAATAACCAATTGACATTTACCAAGGATTGGGGGATTTTTCATCTATTATTTCGATCCTTTTGACGTGTAGAGAACCAAAAACTCTGATTCAGTTTTATTTATTTTGCGTGCGATATTTGGTAGAATTCGTATAATAATCTAGTGAGATTGCAACCAGAAATTTTAGCGCATACCGAAGAACACGACATATATCACATCATACATTAGGTTAAGGCACATCTCCACTTTTGAAGACGATTAATTTGATATGATCGCCTATGCATTGATAAACGAAAGCATGAAATGGACGGTTTTTACTCTGAAAGATTATTACATGTAATAATGGATCAGTCGCATCAAACAAGTTAGCAAACAGACGAACACAACACCAATCACTGGAAACCTTTGCAATATCGTAGCGAGTTTGATCGAATGAGATGCAAATATGTCTACATTCATGGTCATGACTTTGGATCCATGTACATGTGTTCGTACACATGCGATTGAACAACTTGTTTCTACTCACCTTACACAAAAGTATCATGCTTATATTACCTTCGTAATTAACGTAAGTGCTTTCCCGCTATTGAATAGATTGCGATGAGTTCACTCTCTTTCGATTTCTAATGTAAGGATATTTGAATATGCTGACGTTAATCCTTAATCGCTCAACTAGATATTAGACTAATGTGTCATCACTAGATCGTCAATTTTCCTCTGATCATAAATCTGCGCGCTTCGCATTGTATAAACCATGGATACATTCTGCAGTTGATATATTCTCCAGAGATGATCCCGACACAAGATATCCTTAGAGGTTTGTGATATCGGTTCTTGCACAACTCATCCCAATGAAACATTCCAGTGCATATAAACTGCACTTACACCTTAACCGATGTGGGCATTTCGCAAATTTAATAAAATATTCAACAATTTAAATTGTATTATAACCACCATCCAGAAAGCAACTGAATTTATGAGCAGAGTCGGTGTCATATATATCATATATATGAGTGCTTGTTTAGCATGGTCGCTGAGCGCTATCGCTACTCCATGCCGAGTAGATCCATCTTTGGCCCAGTATGAAAAGCAAATAAGTACGATCGACTTCGGGGAACTTGATCGATTCGGATCCGTGTCCGGGAAAACGGACCTCGGAAAGACAAGCAACATCCACTTGGTAGTCCAATAAATAGCGCATCGTGATTGCTTGGCTACCAACGTCGAGCAGTGTCCGTATGTTCCAGCATCCCAGATAAAAGTCCTTACGGATATTTATGGCCTCAGCTAGCTTACCTTTCACCCTAGCCGCTGGGAGAGCCAAGGGCGCGTCGCGTCTCTGCAACGCCGTAGCAGAGATCTGAGAATTGCGGTGGTCCGGCTGAGGGGTCACCCTTTGAATATAACAGTCGTTCCGGTGTATGCCCCAACCCTATCAGCCGACCAAACTACAAAAGACGACTTTTATAACCAACTTCAATTCGTAGTCGATAGAGTTGCTGGAAACGACGTACTGTTTGTGGCTGGTGACTGGAACGCTCGTACAGGATCAGCAGATTCCGCAACAGACCGAATTCTGGGAAATTTGGCCTAGGGCAGCATCGCGCGAATGGCGATCGACTGATCGAGTTTGCGGCCTACAATCATCTATGCGTTAAAAACACTAAATTCCAGCACCCTAAAAAATACTTGGTCACATGGTACTCGAATGATGGTAGAACGGCGAACCAGATCGATTAAGTTCTAATTCGCGCGCGTTTGATCTCTTCGGTGCTCGACTGTAGGTCCTATCCTAGAGCCGAAACAGGAAACGCGACAGGCACCAAAGACACACTTGTTCGCACAAAGCTCCGACTTCGCCTGCTAAACCGCCAAAGGAAAACTCCTAGGAAGCGCTTAAACTTGAAAGCCCTACGAAACCCGACCCAACGTAAGACGCTCATTGACGATATCGCTGAGCGTTTGAATCGGAGTGATGCATCAGTCGAACAACAGTGGTAAAGACTAAATACCGCTACTTAGACTGCAGCACTAAAATTCCTAGGCACCGCTTCTCGTCGCCGACGAGATTGGATTTCTGAGAACAACATCGAGCTCTCTGCCCGGGCAAGAGACGCCCGAATGCATGGTGCATCTGATGATCGCCTCCTTAGGAAAGCTGATACGCGATGAGCCCGCGAGGATCGTCAGCTATATTGGGCGGAAACCGCATCCGAAATGGAAGCCGCAAGTTCAGGCACATCGTGGACAAAAATTCTGCGTTTATCGTTCGCCGATTTGCAATTGTAACCTCCTTGCTTTTTCATCGGCCTCTGAAGCCAACGAACGTTTGGAAAAAATACGAGAAGGCAAATTTATATTTCGGAGAAGGTGGGTCAAGAGCAAGCCCCCTTCAACCTTCTCCGGGGAGTCAAGGGTGATTCGGAGTAGACGTGGGCTTCCGCGTGATGCGAGTTTGGGCGTCTGGAATGACGTATTAAAGAAACCGGCTCTACATCAAGTTTCAGTTTTTCCCAGAGAACTCGCCATTGTTGCACATCATCTTGTCTGTGTGCTTGAAAGCAGGAAAATACACATTCCGGCACATTCGTACATACAATGGTCAGGGATTGCATGTTCTTGTGATTGGCTTTTGGAACTGCAGGCAGTTTCTCAGCGTTGTTTGATTGTGGCTTCACGTGTGAAGTAGTTTGTGATTTTGTTGATGGAGTCAGACTTCACAATACCAGATCATCCTTAGGACTTGTGCAAGCAGGTGGTGAGTCTGTTTCCAGTAGAGACTCTAGGCGTCACAAGCTGGTGACGATAGCCCCATACAGGTCTGGAAATGATGATATGGACGCGTTAGCTGTTACGTCTGCGTAAGTAGTTTTCTTAGAGGGATTCTAAGCTGGTTTCAGGTTCAAAAATTCGTCGAGAACCAAGGATTCAGGCGTTTTACTTCTGCGTTTATCAACAAGATTGTCCCTTCGATGCCGTGCTCTATAAGCAACGCTGTGTAAGAGAATCATAGATATTTGTCCATCACAGGTGCTGCCAAATATCACAGCGATCACACTGGACGGCAGGATCGTCATTATTAACATTCTGGGCACAATATGTGCAGTTATTACGTTTAATCATCGTATCATAGCGGACCATTATGCAGGAGAAATATTGTAATAGTATTCAGTGATGAAAGACAAATACGTAACGGCGTAACCACAATCTGTATGTATGTATGTAAGAAGGCACATAACTGATCCAGGCAAATTGCGTCATAGTCATAGATTGCACGTGGGCCTAGATACTGCGAGGTTTCCCAGGCCTAGACAAATATGAGAAACAAAATGAAAATGGTAGTATGACTCCAGCGTATTTTAGCATGCAGTTCACTACCGGTGTCCAGTCACTTTAGCACAATCTGAACGGAAGATAAATCAGATGAATTGCAAAATAAATTGCAAAATAAATCTTTATCAGAAATCTAGCGAGATCTGCAAAAGTAGATAATACAGCACCTACTGTCACGAAGATGCAAGGAAATCGGTGCCCCGCTGCTCGCTCGGGGGACTCTTGTCTTGTATGCGCTAAACAGGTTGCTGATAATGCAAAAGCTGTACAATGTGAAATATGTCTCAAATGGATGCATATTCGGTGCGGAGGAATGAAGCCAGAGACGTATCGGTGGCTTCAGATTATATCATGCGATATTATTCGGACTGTATGCAAGATTTGCTTTCCACCATCAAGTATCAAGCATGGAAGTATTTAGAATATAATCGTAGATGCATCTACTAAAGTCGCTAAAGTGCTTGTTGGAGGTGACATAAACATTGACCCAACCTCAGCTGAGGATAGTCACCACCTATCTGTGAAGAAAACTTGCATGCCATTCGCTTCCTCGACTATAAGCCGTTTACAAAATGGTATTATTATCGAGGATGCATTGAACATGCAAGAAATGGATGTTTGCTTGCCTTCAACACCGTTTGCTCAAAAGTCACGAAGGAATAAGAGTTATGCAGATGTGACGTCGAAGGGTCTACCCAGTGATCCGGGCTATGAAACCTTGTCACGGCGATTGAGCAAAATAGAGGCTCAGCTAAATGTAGTGGAAAAAGTATCTACTTCTGATAATGCTTTTAGATCTCCGGTCTCAAAGAAGCCACTTTTGGATTCTCGGAAGCGATGCCTTATTATGGTAAATGTTTCTGAGCAAACCGGGGACATGGTTGAAATACGCTTACAGAAAGAGCGAACTTTCCTACAATCAACTTTTTCAAAGATTTTGATCAAGGTGAGGAATGAGTTACCATCATTTCTGCATCCCGACTTGGCCGGAAGAAGGAGGATGATAAACCGCGGACGCTGAAAATTGTTTTAGCTTCGGATGAGCAAGTCTAGATGGTACTAAGACGCGCTCATCGTCTTAAGGGTGAGCCATTCAAGATACTACGCGACCTGTCTCCTGAAGATAGAATCAAAATAAAAAACAGCTACCCAAGAATTGCGAGCACGCAGGGAAGCTGGCGAGGTTGATCTCCATATTGTGAATTTTCGGGTAGTGAGGAGGAAGCCGCACATTCGTTGGAAGTCGCGGTCAATCCAAACCCAGTTAATCATTCTGTGAAGAGATTTTCTGTATTTGTTTTCAATGCGAGGATTCTACGCAATCAACTCGACGAGGTTAGTAAAATTGCCCGTCGGCGACAGCCAGATATCATTGCTGTTACGGAATCGTGGTTAACAATGGATATATCTGATATGGAGTGCGCGCTACCACACTATACGCTTTTCAGAAGTGACAGGGTGGCTTCGAGATCTGCCGGTGGCGTTGCCGTATACCTCAAAGAGCACCTGATTGTGGAACTATTGGAAAGGTTTCAACATGATGCTGGAAATGCCGAAAGCCTCTGGTGTAAGGTGAAGTCTAGCTCTGGAGCTGCATCACTTGGGGTTCGTTTACCGCTCACCTGGCGCTTACGTTCCTGTGTTATGCGATCAAATCAATCGGTATGGTATCACTGGTGACTGTATCGTTCTTGAAGAACTGAGTGCTCTTGATATAAACTGAGCGGATTTAGTTTCGAGGGGTGAACCGTTCCAACGAGAATTCCTAGATACGATTTTGTAGCTGAATTTGGTGCACAATGTAAATTATCCTACGCGGATATGCGTCGTACAAGTTCCTTCGATATTGGATTTGGTGGTCACACCTAGATTCTCTGATGTTACGAATCTCTCTATTGAGACCCCCATTGGTTGCAGCGATCACTGTTCTTTATGGTTCGTTTGGAATCGGGGTCTCCACCCCAGAATACGTACGCATGCCCGGAGAAACTACTGGAAATTAGACACAAAGAGTCTTATCACGTCTGCAAACTCGATGGACTGGTCACTCCCTTTATCAACGAATGTTGATATCTGTTAGTTGGACTTTTTAAGTAGAATAAGATTGCTTGAAAATCATGTCCCATGGATGAATGGAAGATCCCCCGCTAAGGGACCGCCGTGGTTTGATAACGTTAACCGTAAATACATTAACGTAAGAAAGCGGCTATGGCGGGAGTTTTGTTCTAGTGGATGCACCGATGACTATGAAACCTACAAAGTTATCCGCAACAAGTGCACCTAA
The DNA here is from genome assembly GCA_013407085.1 of Atriophallophorus winterbourni. Lineage (NCBI taxonomy): Eukaryota > Metazoa > Platyhelminthes > Trematoda > Plagiorchiida > Microphallidae > Atriophallophorus > Atriophallophorus winterbourni. Next base: position 4,776 of record JACCGJ010003822.1, on the reverse strand, counting down.
CTCAAAAGAGAAAAAAAGCAACTATGAAACTCGCTTGGTGGAGGAAGCCAACTCGATTCCGAAACGCTTGTTTGCGTACATAAGACGTAGAACGAAAGATTCTCAACGAGTAACTTGCTTGAGATCTATGGGAGGTTCGACTGAACATGAAGATGAACGTGAAGCAGTTCTTCTCGCCGCTCAGTACAATTCGGTTTACACAGAGGAGACGTTTCCCATTCCTCTGCTTCATGAGAGCAACGCCGAAATGCCGGATATCTCGATCTCGCCGAAGATGGTGCAGTATTTACTAGAACGACTCGATGTACACTCCGCACCCAATGCTTTTGAAGGTATTGTCGAGTATCATACATAAACCACTGGCGCTAATCTTCAATTTATCCCTCAGGTATGGGAGGTCACCTAAAGATTGGAAGTACGGCATTGTCAAACCAATGTATAAGGGCGGTGAAACCAGTGATCTGGCTAACTACCGACCGGTTACCCTCACTTCGGTAGTTGTGAAGACTCTGGAACGACTGCATAAGAAACAGATTGAAGATTTTCTCCTTACAACCAGTCAGTTAACGTCTGCTCAACATAATTTAACGCCAAGACGATCATACGCATCCGATCTCATCACTGCTCGCGAGCACTGGTGTGTTGAACTTGATCTGGGTCACCCGGTAGTCACTGCCTTCATTGACTTCTGTAAGGCTTTTGACCGTGTTCCATTTCAACGCCTATTGCTCAAGCTCCGTGCTCGTGGTGTAAAAGTACCTGTTCTAACTTCGATTGAAGACTTCCTTGTTGACCGTTATACACAGGTCGAGGTTAACGGAGTACAATCGCAGGTTACACGTCCAACTTCCGGGGTTCCGCAAGGATCTGTTTTCGGTCCGTTACTTTTTAAAGTATAAGTTAATGACATCCCCGACTCATTAAATATGAATTGTCTACTTTTCGCGGATGATCTGAAAGTTTGGTGTACAGTAAGCTCTTCTGCTGATAATACCACTTGCAGAACGAATTGAACAAATCGCTTTATTGGACGGTAAAATGGCATCTTCCTGTACACCGACAGAAATGCGCTGTAATGCTTTTGGGACCAAGCACGCCTGAAGGTACGTACTTCCTCGGGGATCATCAACTGAAGTGGGCTGATACTGAACGTGACCGGGGTACAATTGTGACTCGGACGCTTAAATCGAAGGAGCATACGAACAGAAAAGCTACTGCTACAAACCGCGCATGGTGGGCTATTAGTCGGTCGTTTTTGGCGATTACTCCACAGATGTTTCGCATTCTTCATTCCACATACGTGAGACCAGTTTTGGAATATGGTTTGCCAGCCACCTATCCTCAAACTAAGGGAGAACGTGATCAGTTGGAAAAATTGCAAAGGCGGGCGACGAAACGAGTACAAGGATTGAAATCGATTCCTTATGTAGAGAGAGTTCAACGCCTCAACCTCATGTCGCTCAGTATTCGGCGTGTGCGCTACGACCTGCTGCTAACTCGTCGAATATTACTAGGAGCTTATGCTGACGAGCTGCGCGATTTTTTCCCTCTCGTGACGGACTCAAGAACCCGTGGCCATGCTCTAAAGCTTCAAAAGCGGAGGACACTGCGCCTACCACAGGGATTCACGCTCTCAACAAGAATTGTTAACATGTGGAATGCGCTTCCGGAAGAGGTTATCTCAGCGAGCTCTGGAAACCAATTCAAGCAACTTGTAGTGGACCAAAGATATAAGTCCAGCACTACACACAAAAAGGTAAAAATGGAAAGAACTCACTGAAGGACCAAGAGAGCAAATGTCCAACGATAGATCCGTAACGTCCAACGATAGCGAAGTAATCCACACAGGAAAATCTAAGAGATGGAATCCAAGGTGCAGAAAGCGCTAAAATGATGGAGAATCCGTTAATCACAGTTCCAGCACAGAGTTGCGCACACTGACTTCGCAACCAGGGAAGAAGACAAAGTCCGAGTTCGAAATTGTATTGACCGCCAAAAAGTATAATGTACAAGCATTGATACAGATGAAGTGTACATGGCCAAAAAAAACGAATAAATACAAGGCCAAAAATTGTATGTACAAAATACGAAGTAGTTCACTACAATACTCCCCCACCAGAGCGTTAGTTAGGCTTGAATGAAGGGTAACACGCTCGAAATGTTCATAAGGTTACGTAATCAGCAAGGCGTTTGGGCCAATGCACATGTCTACCGGTTAGGATTTGAACGGGGGTAGGAGGGACTGGGGAATTAGGATGAACATGGGTGGAGGTTGGCACATGAGGATTATCAGGGGGTTGTGCGTGAGGCGTAGTGATGCTTGGTGGAGATTGCGGCTTAAGCTCAACAAAAGCGGGTTTTAAGCGGTCAATAGAAACTGTGTCACGTCGACCATTCATATCCGAAACGAAGTACTTGTGTTTACGCTCGATAACTCTGTGTGATCCGTGATAGGATGACTGAAAAGGGGTTTACAAACAGAGTCGCGTCGCACAAAAACAAAATCACACGTATCAATATGCGGTGATTTCTGTTGGTGGATAATGCGCTGACGAGGAGGCGTAAAGTCCAACTTGGACATGAACGTGCGCAAGCGAGAAAAGTAATCTGACGACGGAAGTGGTGACTGGCAGGGCACAACGAGTTCACCGGGAAGACACAAGGTGGTACCAAAAACTAACTCTGCGGCTGAGCACTGCATGTCTTCTTTGATAGCGGACCGTATTCCAAGAAGAACAAGTGGCAAATTCTCAGTCCATTTAATAGGATCAGGTTGACAAGCTAAAGAGGCTTTAAGCTGCCGATGGAAGCGTTCAACCAATCCATTCGAGTTAGGGTGGTAGGCGGTGGTTCGTATGTGCTGAGAGCCAAGGAGTCGCGTCAAATCTCGGAACAAAGTCGATTGAAACTGAGCGCCACGGTCGGTTGTGATGACAGATGGTGTGCCAAAATTGGCAATCCAATGTTCGACGAAGGCGCGTGCTACAGTCTCTGAACATGTGTCTTTGATCGGAACAGCAATCGGCCATCGAGTAAAGCGATCAATCGCCGTTAAGATGAATGAGTATCCGTTCGATGATGGCATAGGACCGACGAGATCAAGATGCACATGAGAGAATCGACAGTTGGGATGCCTAAATGGAACGTAAGGTGCGAAGGTATGTCGAGATATCTTGTTCTTTTGACACCAATTATGTAGTGGACCAAAGATATAAGTCTAGCACTACACACAAAAATGCAAAAATGGAAAGAACTCACTGAAGGACCAAGAAAGCAAATGTCCAACGATAGATCCGTAACGTCCAACGATAGCGAAGTAATCCACACAGGAAAATCCAAGAGATGGAATTTAAAGTGCAAAAAGCGCTAAAATCCAGCACAGAGTGGCTCACCGAAATCTCAACCAGGGAAGAAGACAAAGTCCGAGTTCGAAATTGTATTGACCGCCAAAAAGTATCATGTACAAGCATTGATACAGATTAAGTGTACATGGCCAAAAAAACGAATAACTATACACGTGCTTGTAACGCAATACTCCTTTTGGTTATTTCTGCCCCATCCCTAATTATTTTAAAAAAACGCCTTGACCTCCATTTTTATCAGACGATACACAATTCTTAATTATCCTTTTTTATGCTTATATTCTTTGTGATACTGCACCATATCTTTCCCTCTTTCCACAGCGTTTCCCGTCCCAGAAAATATGTATCACATTTCCCTTAGACCACTTTGCTGAACTGCTGAAACTTCTTGAGACCCAATATCCCAGTATCGGAAGTCCAAGCGCACGCAGTCTCAGCTGACCCTGTTCCGGAGGATGTGGTGGGTAGCGGTGTCCCGGGTTGACGCCCTACCTGTCCAAATGCCACAAAAATCTACTGATGGTGCAGGTTAACGCGAATGTGGAGGAGGAGAGGAGAAGGAGAAGAAAACTTTATTCGGTAAAACGAATTTTCAGTTATAAGGCCTTGGAAACTTGAACATTTTACTATTCTTTTCTTTTCGATCCACTGCACAATCCACCCTGCGGTTTGTACAAGCTCCCGTACCGTAATAAACTATTGACTATTGAAGGCCAAAAATTGTATGTACAAAATACGAAGTAGTTCACTACAAACTTTTGGATAAGGTATTGCCTGTAATCACGGCGAAGCTGAACAACACTGGACAGGATTTCTTCAACTGAGGTTTTCCTGAACTATGTTGCTGATATAAAGAGATGCGGCTTACAAGGACTTGACCCCCTGTCGTCTATCACGAAGAAGAAGAAGAGGTAAATTCGTATCGCGCGCGGTTTGAATTCCAGTGTGGAGAATTCAATAGTTCAAAGGATTCTCATAGTTGAGCAGGTGGAGTTGTTTCACTTAGTTACCGTATTATCCAAAGGGATCTGATACCAGTTTTCCCGATCCTTAAGGCGGACAAACACATATGCCGTGGACTGCTTTTGACGGAACTACGCTGACTCACCTTCCCCTTTATTGACTGTTATATATAACCCCACTATAACGTTCTTTATACGATCCAAATTAAGTTGAAAAGGAAAACGGGTTTGAGTGGTATGTATGTATGTATGAAAGCACAAGCCTGATCCAGGCAAAATGCCGCACAGTCAGAGACTGCACGTGGGCTAAGATACTGTCAGGTTGCCCAGGCCTGGACAGATATGAGGGGGTAAATAGAAATAGAAATGGTAGTGAGACTCCAGCGTGTACTCGCATGCAGCTCACTACCGTTGGCCAATCAATTTAGCACGATGTTAGCCGCACCGCACAG
>JACCGJ010003820.1:0-10714 GCA_013407085.1 Atriophallophorus winterbourni | reverse complement strand
ATAGATATATATATATAGATAGATAGATAGATAGATAGATAGATAGATAGATAGATAGATAGATAGATAGATAAATAGATAGATAGATAGATAGATAGATAGATAGATAGATAGATAGATAAATAGATAGAGAGATGAATAGATAAATAGATAGTTAGATAGATAGATAGATAGATAGATAGATAGATAGATAGATAGATAGATAGATAGATAGATAGATAGATAGATAGATAGATAGATAGATAGATGAATAGATAGATAGATAGAGGGATAGATAGATAGATAGATAGATATATTGATAGATAGATAGATAGATAGATAAATATATAGATAGATAGATGAATAGATAGATAGATAGATAGATAGATAGACATTGCATTCTCAATTGCGTTCAAGATAAACATAATCTGACGGTGATCTATAACGCGAATGAAACAAGCGCAATTTATTACATTATTTACTGCATCTAAACATTTTACTGGATATTCTCAGTTTGACAACACTAATGAACTAAGTACACTGAGAGGGCCAGACGGACGGAAACCAGACAACATTAGCCCCCGCAACTGTTGTTGTTTACGAGTATCAACTTTCAAATTTCAAACAACTCGGCCCCTGGAGAGTAGTGAGAAGTGTTGCTACCCGGGATTGAGCTGTGGGAAACTCGGTGATGCGATAGAAGATGGTTGAGTTGTCTGGTCACTTCGGTGAACTCTTGCACTGACCCAAGAATGAATCAGCGCCCCACATTCCAGTAAAAATTGATACTCGACAGAAGCCTCCGGAGACTGTTAACATTATTGTCGATAATTCTGATTGGATCCGTCCACGTATGTCGTCAGTCTATTTGCCGGATTCCCATTGGTTAACTGCACGTTAGCACTGCGTCTTGTGAGCCGCGGTGCAATGATCGTTTGACTAACAGACGCGTTATCCCGCATTAGGTTCCTCGCCCTTCACTTGCTCACTGACGAAGAAAACAGGCTCACGATACGTTCGGTTCGCTAAATTGATCAAGGTGAGTTATTCATGGTTAAATTAGATGATTTTTAATAGGATATTATATGGACTGTTATCTCTGATTTACGCTTGAGTGTTAGCGTCACGCATATGTGTTATTCTCCTCATTGTTATTGCTTGCAATAGTCTAAGAATTTGATTATGATAACAAGCATTCTATGGTGCCTGGTATTGAGTGGCATGGACTTGCTTTGATTTACATGAGTTAAACTGATTATGATTTCACCATTTCATGAATGGTGATTTTAATAATCGACTCATATATACTTGCATTATTAAAACACTGGTGCATAATTTATGTAATCGCTTAGTATTTAGTAAACGGGATTTGTGTTAGCAGTTATGTTGCTATCCAAACATTCATATTCTCCTTTGAATTCCATGATCATATTTATTAGCTAATGTTGGTAACCGTCTGATTTGGGCAGAGTAAATTGGCGTTTATTTTCCATGGGTCGGAGCCTTGTTATTAATCCTGGGCATAAATTCAGTCGCTTCGATAAAACTATCAATTTCACTTATACTGCTGAATGCTAGAAAGAAACATTGGTATAATATTCCATGCAGTAACAACTCAAGTGTCGTGATTGTGTTATCGATAATAGAGTTATATGTTAGCTTTGTAAGCTTTTAATCGCTGCCATTCACTAGAGTAGATTCTCGCTGTGACAGGCAACGCTGATGGCATCATCGTAGTGTTTGTGAGTGTCATTGGGTCGATATTGCATTGGTTTTAGGTGCCTACGCTGGTAGAATGTTCGAGACCTTAATAAAATATAACATTGTGCTCGGTATTGTGTGATTGTATGCAAAGGGTTTACTAAACACCTTCTAACTGCATTAGAGAAATTAAATAAATCAATAGCGCTAGTGTGGGTTTTACGGTATCTGAACATCGCTAAAATTACCGGGACTAGTCTCAAACATGTTCCCATGTTATCGTGGTTTTCTCGGTAATGGTCTGCAAGCACAATCATTAAGCTGTCCTTTGCTTATCGGTTTTAATCAAACCAGCTTCACTACTCGCAGTTGTATCGCTAATCATTAGACACGGCAATCCGAGTGGCCTGAAGGTCAGTCCCATTGCCTTGCTTGATAGCCAGCCAGCCTTTGTGGTCGGTGGCCCGAGCGATGCAATCACATGATCGCACGCACCAATCAGATGACTCCGGCACGTGCGCACCTCAATCGATAATCCCCTCGATTTGAACCGGTGATGCGTGGACCGGGGATCGATGGCCCGCCCGGTGGCTTGGGGTGCGAAATGGTTTGAGTGGCTGGCTTACTGAACGTGATTGCACTGAATGGCTAATTTGAAATTGCATCCGAATTGCGCTTTCGCGTAAATGAATGTGAAAATAATTGTTGAATAATAACCGCTGTTTAATTGACCGATTATTTGCTGGTTTGGTTGTTTCGTAATTAGTCACAGCTATGCTACTGAAATGCTATTAATTGTGTGTGTGAACATTGTATACTTGTCTGCTTTATGCAGCGAATTTTTCAAAATGTTTTTCATATAAAAACGAATGAAAATTATCCATTGTGTACGATAGTAAATGTTTGACGAGCAGACTGGTAGTGTGCAAAGATTTAGTAACGAGACAATCCATGAAAGCTGACGTGCTGAACGTGGATTTCGCAGTCAGCATACAACTGTTGCTGATCGCTGTGAGCGTTGCCAAAGTTATTGAGCCTCTCAAATCGGACTGTCATCTGAAGCGCTACAGAGCACATAACCGACATTGATTGTGATGTAGATCCATGGTCGACATCGACCGGATGAAAGCAACCAACAACAACAGGTTAACAGCGTACGCGAGCAGCACAGACATGCCCCGGTCACTGATGTTTCGATGTTGTCGTTAGTTTTGAAAGCTCGAGATGATCCTGGAACGACAATAGTTGCGGCTTTTCAAAGGCGGCTAAACGAAACCCCATCATAGTGAAAATAGTTGCAGAGACGGGGAGGTGTAATATACTGCGATCAACCGTATAGATTATCTATGTTCGACACGCGAGCATGACCAAATCACGTGATCAAGAAATTAGTTCAAATGACCGCAAAGTATAAATCAACCTTACCGGATTCCAATCATCTTTCAGGTTAATTTGTTCATTTTGTTTGATTGGAATCAAAAATTAACTGCAGTTTTGCCAGAGATCTTCATTGTGAAGCAAAAGTTCACTCCGATTTCCGTTTATCTCGAATTTTAGAAAACCAAGCAACAGCTTTCCACCGCTTTGCCCAACACGACGGAGGTCAAGTCCTATTTGACACTCGTCTCGCAATTCATACAAAGCTATGAGCAGACTCAGGTAGAAGCTCGATTTCTCAAGACGATCATCACAAACATTCACACAGACCTGGACTCGAAAGTACCCCAGCTTCAACCTTCGGTTACTAAACTGCTTGAATCCTTCACAGCGTTGCAGAATTATCAGACGCTGTCGGCAAGTTTGGATCGGTTCTCAACCAAGTTGAAAGAAGTGCAGCAGGTGAGTGACACACCATGGGGTCTGACATTGTTCTGTGCTGCGGTTTCTTTGAAAGATATTCGGCGTCGTTGAAATTCACCACGATTTTCGAAGGTCATCTATGATCGTCTGATTTGAAGTATCCTCTGTACGATTTCGCTGTGAATCGATATCAAGTCTCCGGATATTTTTAGGTACATCTTGACAGTTGGAAATAGTATGATGTTCAATTTTTAAATGTATGGAAGGGTTGCTATAAATATTTATTCATTCATTTACTAATAATCTCGATTGAAATCATTATATAAGTAGGTTGAGTATGTATGTGTAGCATTTGCAAATTAACGCTCGCTGAGTACACAAGCCATTCAAGATGTTAAATAGCAATAAACTCGAGTTTCACTCTGTTCTGTTTGATAAATAAACCCCAAATGCTACCCCACTCTTTCTATCCTCAGGTGCTAACCAACTCCACTTCAGTGGAAGCCCCTATCAGACCCACGTACCAAGAAGCGGTCAAGACGATGCTTCAACAGCTGACCACCGAGATGAACAAACAGACCACCGACTTTACCAGCTCCGTGTTCTATTGCAACCGTCCAAGTGATATTGTCGTCGAGGCAAAAACGACTTTGTGTGATTCCACGGGTGCTGTTAGTTTTTACGGGGCCAGCTCAATGACATTGGCCATCTCGGCGTTGTTCCTACTATGTGCCATTGTGATTTTCAAAGTGTTCCTGAGTGTTCACAAAATGCAGTGTATCTACGCCGCAAACCAGGGTTTACCGTTCTATTTGGTGGTGCAGTATGCGTATAACGAACAAACCATGGTCCGGTAGACATGCTGACTTACTCCCTACGTCATTTGTTCGAAAGACAACATTCGTTATTTTTGTTTAAATCATAGATGGTTAATAAAAATGATGTGTTTTGTAATTGTGCTACTTTATACCAAGAATCAGTCATGGTTTGTATCGCATGGTTTCTTTTCCTACTAATATGTATTTTTCGGTGTGACTGGTAAAAGAATAAAGACAATACAGCAAGATTGTCCAGATTGGTTGAATTGAAAATAGGGCAAACACGTGTATTACGCATATGGCAAATCACAAACACGCTCATTTAATATGGGCAAATCAAACAATCACAACCCTGATCATGATAATAGAGTTTGCAATGAATCGGTTATTGTAAGCTTTTGGTAACGTTTCGCTTCTGAACACACAGAAGCTTCGTCAGACCAATGGTGTCGGTACGAAGCGTGTTCAGGTTTAAATGGCATTCTTTTGACCAATCATGAGTTCTGTAAGCTAGACAGGGGAGATCAAGATAATTGATAATTGCTGTGTTCATCCCTAATTATTTATTAATTGCGCAGGTCAGCGTCTGCTGACACACTGCTAATGGACTGTTTTTCGTCGACACGCAAAGACTTTGGGCTAACAATCAGTATGATCAAGACCGAAGTCCTTGGTCAAGGGATTGTATCGTCTTCAATCATCACTGTCGAAAACTGTCAAATTGAACCAATATACATCATTTCACATAACTTGGTTCAACCATTGCGGATAACCTCTCGCTAGACACAGAGATTGATAAGCGGATTGGCAGAGCAGCTGTCATTTATCCCGATTGAACTATCGTACCTGGGGCAACCGCAAGTTGACTGTAAAGACAAACATGATTTTATACAGCGTGTGCGTACTGAATGCTTGACTGTACGGCAGTGAAATCCGGACCACTGAAGCAAGACACGAACGGAAGCTGAATGCTTTCCATCTACAAAACATCCGTCGTATCTGGAATACATCGTGGATAGACAATGTGACTAATGCTGAAGAGCTTTCAAAAGCTGCTCTATATAGCATGGTTACCCTACTACGACTGCACGGCCTACGGTGGTTTGGCCATGTTTACTTAATTGAAATGGGTGTATTCCGAAAGATAAACTCTGTGGTGAGTTGCAATCAGGATGTCGAACATGGGGTTTTTCGAAAGAGATATGAAAGCTATTGTCATTGACCCGTGAGCTGGGAAGAACTTGCTCTTAGCCTTTCACATTAGAGGCATTGTGTATAGCGTTGTTTGCAAGCTGGGGAAATGCAGACACAGTTCTTAACTGCTGAACGCAGAACACGCAGCCGAGTTCTGACTATCGTCGCAAGCACTGCAGGAGAGATTGTTCCTCCCGAATCGGACTGTTAAGTCATTCGAAAAACATGAAAGTTCATCCGATTGCGATTTACATCCATGGTCGACATCGACCAAAGGAAGCAAACAAAAAAAACTTTATACTGTAATCGAACTTTCGCACCGTTTTGATATTATTTATTTATAATATTTCAACCAATTAAAATGAATTTTTGATTGAAGTTTGAGTGGTCCGTTGCGTATGTGTGATGATAGAAACAATGATAGCAGAGAATTCGATTGAATTAAGTATTTGTCGGACCCGAATGCTCGTTAAATACCAATTAGATGACTGGACTCGGTGAATAGAAAAGTGACTAATTAACATTGTACTGGCCTTGAAGTGGAAGGACGTGAGGCTATCTGCAACAATAATGAAAATTTCATTTTACTTAACTGCGCTGAGAGAGCCAGACGGATGGTAACCAGACAATATTACCCCCCGCAACTGTTGTTGTTTACGAGTAATAAATTTCAAAGTGCAAACAACTCGATACAGTATGGCGCCAGAAGAGTAGTGAGAAGTGTTGCTACCCGCGATTTAGTTATGGGAAACTCGGTGATGGGATAGAATGTGGTTGAGTTGTTAGGCCACTTTGGTGCACTCTGGCACTGAGCCAAAAGTCCATCGGCGCCCCAACTACGAGTGAACAGTGAAACTCAATAGAATGCCCCAGAAACTGGTAACATTACTGTCGACAATTCTGATTGGATCCGTCCAAGTATGTCATCGGTATATTCTCCGGATTTCGATTGGTGGACTGTACGTTAGCATTGCGTCTTGTGAACCGCGGTGCAATGATCGTTTGACTAACAGACGCGTTATCCCGCATTAGGTTCCTCTCCCTTCACTTGCGCGCTGACGATTAAAACAGGCTCACGATACGTTCGGTTCGCGAAATTGATCAAAGTGAGTTATTCATGGTTAAATTGGATGCTTTTTAATAGGATATTATATGGACTGTTATCTCTGATTTACATTTGAGTGTTAGCGTCACGCATAGGTGTTATTCGCCTCATGGTTGTTGCTTGCAATAATCTAGGAATTTGATTATGATACCAAGCATTCTATGGTGCCTCGTATTGAGTGTCATGGACTTACTTTGATTTACAAGAGTTAAACTGATTATTCAATTCAATTCAATTCAATTGAATGGTCTAAAAAGCACATAGCTTTACAAAAACCACAGAATAATATGCGAATTACAAATAACATAGGTAGTAAAACGGGGTTTGTTTGCCTACTGATTAGTTCAGGAATCACGTAAAAAGACAGCGCAGAAATTGTTTTCAACCGGTTTGATAGGGTAAACATGTATAGTTTACTTGGATGCATTGGTTTAAAGCTTTATGATGCAGAATATATTGTTTCAATGTTTGGATTGGTCGACATGAAGTTGTCCAAGTTCGATTTGAATATATCCAAGTTGGGTGAATGGTGATTTTAATAATGGACTCGCATATACTTGCACGATTAATACAACATTGTATAATTTATGTGATCACTTAGATTCTAGTAAACGGGATTTGTGTGAGCAGTTATGTGGCTATCCAAACATTCATATTCTTATTTGAATCCCGTGATCATATTTATTAGATAATGTTAGTGACCGTCGGGTTTGTTCATAGTAAATTGGCGTTTATTTTTCATGAGTGGGAGCCTTGCTATTAATCCTGGATACAAATTCAATCGCTTCGATAAAACTATCAATCTCACTTATTCTGTTCAGTGCTAGCAAGAAACATTGGTATAATATTCCATGCAGTGACAACACAAATGTCGTGATTATGGTAACGAGAATAGAGTTATATGTTAGCTTTGTAAGCTTGCAATCGTTGTTTTGATGGCTGCCATTCAATAAAGTAGATTCTCAGGCAACGTTGATGACATCACCGAGGTGTTTGTGAGTGTCATTGGGTCGATATCGCTTTGGTTTTAGGTGCCTACGCTGGTAGAATGTTCGAGACCTCAATAGAAATATAATATTGTGCTCGGTATTGTGTGATTGTATGCAAAGGGTTTATACTTGAGGTTTACTAAACACGTTTCAAGCGCATTAGATAAATTAAAGAAATCAATAGCGCTAGTGTGGGTTTTACGGTATCTAAACATCGCTAAAATTGCCGGGACTAATCTCAAACATGTTCCCATCTTATCGTGGTTGTCTCGGTACTGGTCTGCAAGCACAAACATTACGCTGTCCTTTGCTTATCGGTTTTAATCAAACCAGCTTCACTACTGGCAGTTGTATCGCTAATCATCAGACACGGCAATCCTAGTGGCCTGAAGGTCAGTCCCATTGCCTTGCTTGATAGCCAGCCAGCCTTTGTGGTCGGTGGCCCGAGCGATGCAATCACATGATCGCACGCACCAATCAGATGACTCCGGCACGTGCGCACCTCAATCGATAATCCCCTCGATTTGAACCGGTGATGCGTGGAGCGGGGATCGATGGCCCGCCCGGTGGCTTGGGGTGCGAAATGGTTTGAGTGGCTGGCTTACTGAACGAGATTGCACTGAATGGCTAATGTGAAATTGCATCAGAATTGGGCTTTCGCATAAATGAATGGAAAAATAATGGTTTAACAATAACCCCTGATTGATTGGCACCGACTATTTGTTGATTTGGTTGTTTCGTAATTAGTCACAGCTATGCTACTTGGATACTATAAATTGTGTGCATAAACATTGTATAAATGTCTACCTTATACAGCTATTTGTTCAAAACGTTTTTTTCATTAAAAACGTATGTAAATTGTCCATTTTGCAAGATAGTAAATGTGTGACGAGCAGGCTAGTGGTGTACATGAGTATGCATTTATCCCTCATACTATGATTAAAAATACAACACAGGACCTTTTCATATATTCGTCTCGTTTCAGTCCCTTTGTAAATTTGACGATCAAAAATTAAACAGTAAAATCACCATGATGTTCTCAATCACTCAACTGTTGGTTTGAACTTTGCAATCCCAGTCTTGATGAAACATGTGAGATAGCCGAAAGCACATAATATTAGACTTCGGAATAACACTGGCCAACCACAGGTGATATCCGAAGCCTACTCGCATATACATTCGTACTTTAGGTTGTAATATTATCGAAAAATGCATTTAACTCCACAGATGGAAAAAAGTGTTAATTAATAAGTTGTTTTAATAACCAAAAATGCGCCTGTCTCCAGAGATGGATTACAGAGTTGATGATAAGACTAGTCGCATTTTAGATAGATGGATAGAAAGAAAGAAAGAAAGAAAGATAGATAGATAGATAGATAGATAGATAGATAGATAGATAGATAGATAGATAGATAGATAGATAGATAGATGATAGATAGATAGATAGATAGATAGATAGATAGATAGATAGATAGATAGATAGATAGATAGATAGATAGATAGATAGATAGATAGATAGATAGATAGATAGATAGATAGATAGATAGATAGATAGATAGATAGATAGATAGATTAATAGATTGATAGATAGATAGATAGAACTATAGAAGATTATAGATAGATAGATAGATAGATAGATAGATAGAAGAAGTAACGACGGATATGTGCCACATGAGGAAATCTAGAGATGTCTTTCCTGCAAATTTACTTTATATAATAATACCTTGGATGTAACTAGTATCATGTTAATATAAATGTTGATAAATTTTCAATTTGACATTCTGAATTGCGTGCAAGACAAAACATATTCTGACGGTTATCTATAATGCGGATGAAACAAGGGCAATTTATTACGTTATTGACTTCATCTAAACAGTGTATTGGAGTTCCTTAATTTGAAAAAAATTAATTAACTAAAGTGCACAGAGAGAGCCAGACGGATGGCAACCAGACAACATTACCCCCGCAACGGTTGTTGTTTACGAGTATCAAATTTCAAAGTGCAAACAACTCGGTGCAGTATGGCGCCAGGAGAGTAGTGAGAAGTGTTGCTACCCGCGATTGAGCTGTGGGAAACTCGGTGATGGCATAGACTGTCATTGAGTAGTCAGGCCACTTTGGTGCACTCTGGCACTGAGCCAAGAACTAATCGACGCCCCTTCTACGAGTAAACAGTGAAACCCGACAGAAGGCCCCAGAGACTGGTATCATTATTGTCGATAATTCTGATTGGATCCTTTCACGTATGTCGTCAGTCTATTCTCCGGTGTGCCATTGGTTAACTGCACGTTGGCATTGCGTCTTATAAGCCACGTTTGACTAACCGACCCTTTATACCGCATTAGGTTCCTTGCCGTTCAGCTGCACACTGCCGGAGAAAACAGCTCACGATACTTACGGTTCAAGGTGAGTTGTTCATTATTGAATTGAATGCTTTATCATAGGATATTATATGGAATGTTATGAATAATAACTGTTATACAATTGAGTGTTATGTCATGCATAGGTGTTATTCTCCTCATTGTTCGTGCTTGCGTTCTATGCTGCCTGGTATTAAGTGTCATGGACTTTCTTTGATTTACAAGAGTTAAACTGATTATGATTTCACATTTGATGATTGGTAATTTTGATAAACGACTCATATATACTTGCATTATTAAAACAACAGCGTATAATTTATGTAATCACTTAGATTCTAGTAAACAGGATTTGTGTTAGCAGTTATTTTGCTATCCCACCATTCATATTCTATTTTGAATCACATGATCATATTTTTTAGATAATTTTATGAACCGTCTAATTTGGGCAGAGTAAATTCATATTCTCATTTGAATCACATGATCATATTTATTAGATAGTTTTATAAACCGTCTAATTTGGGCAGAGTAAATTGGCGTTTATTTTTCAAAGGTGTGAGCCTTGTTATTAACGTGGGCATAAATTCTATCGTTTGGATGAATGTTTCAATCTGTGGCTATCTCCAGATGTAGACATCCAGTGTTGACCGTCTGACTACAGCCATTTGTTCAGTGTATTTAAGTAATAAAAAGAGGGAAATCTGCGGCTATCTCCAGAGATAGACATCCAGTGTTGACCGTCTGACTACAGCCATATATTCAGTGTATTTG
>JACCGJ010003819.1:0-87254 GCA_013407085.1 Atriophallophorus winterbourni | reverse complement strand
CGAGGATTCCGAGCACCAGCTAGAAATGAAGCACACAAATTACGGGATAGCGTATATTGAACAAGCGGGTACAAGGGATTCAAAACAATATGGCCGAACACACATATATATAGTCAATTACAGTTTTTAAGGTCATCGGAGATCGACCAATCACGTTTAATCGTCTCGACCTTCATTGTGTGCTCGACCGTCAGAGGTTGGCCGTTCAGATGTAAATAGACCTGTGGAAGGAGAGTAAGAGTTAATTAACAGTGAACAATATGGCGGCCCTCTTAGATTCATTACATCATCCCCTCCTTCGAAAGACACTGGCCTCAGTGGCACCGCACTGCCCCCGTCGATTGGAACCTCAACCTCATGGGCTACGACATCTGCTGTTGTGGTTTGCAATGTCTCCAGAGATTTCTCGTTATGGGCTGGTTTCAGTCGGTTGATGTGCACTGTTTGCTGTTTGTTCGGGTCTCGAGAATCGCTTATCAAACAGGTGGTCTCCGAAATCATTTCAATAACTTGGAACGGTCCTATCCAAGAGCGGCAAAACTTCAACGCTACACCAGGACCTGGGGCCCCAATATTCAACCACACCAGGTCCCCTGGCTGAAACGGCGAGCCATAGCAACTTTTGTCGTAGTATTCCTTTTGCGTACGTAGGGAAGCACCCAAGTTTTCTCTTGCCAGCGCATGCGCTTTAATCATGGTTTTTCTTAAATTAATCACATAATCAGATGAAGGGGTCCCGTGTGTGCCAGGATGTGGCGACAGCATATCTGCAGGTAGTCGCATTTCTCTGCCAGTAATCATGAAGTGTGGTGATTGCTTTGTAGACATGTGTACATTCGCGCGGTAAGCAAGCAAGCATTGCGGGACTGCTGCATCCGAGTACCTTGTGTTTTCGGAGGAGACAAATGCCTTGAGAAATGCTTTCAGAGTTCTGTTTGTTCGTTCTACTAATCCATTGCCCTGGGGATGATAGGCCGTCGTTTTCGACTTGTTGACACCCAACATACGGCACAATTCTTTCATTAAAATGCATTCAAAGTTGCTTCCACGATCTGAATGTAATTGCATTGGGACACCCCATCTAGCAATCCAAGTGGAAAATAGAACCTTGGCTGTTGTCATAGCATCAATGCGTTCGACTGGCTCGGCTTCGCACCATTCGGTGAAATGGTCCACCATTACTAGAATATATCGGTTTCCACGTGATGTCTCTGGAAGTGGGCCGACTGCATCTATTTCAACCAGTTCGTTAGGATACCCTGTGAGTATACTTTGCAGTGGAGCTTTGAATTTGACCTTAGGGTTCGTGATTTGTGCGCATAGGTCGCACGCTTCACAGAAGTTTCGAATCTCTTTCCGTTGATGAGGCCACCAGTAGCGATAACGTACCGCATGCATCATTTTATTCTGTCCGACATGACCCAATGTCTCGTGCAATGAGTTCAATAACGTAGATACGGTACTCTCTGGTACGACCAGTAACGGACAATGTTCCGGCCCGTGATATACGTACAAAACGCCATTTTCCATACGCAGATTATCCCACAACGACCAAAGACAGCGCGTCTCCCAACTGCAACCAGACATCTCACGTGAGGTCGGCCTGTTGTCTTTGTGTTTAATACGCTCGTAAATGAGAGATGTTGTCTCGTTTGTAGCTTGGACCTCGCTCCATTCAATGTCTTCACCAACCTGGAAAGTGAGGGCACCGTTAAACAGCGATGAACAGGAAGGGCAATCACCGTGAGGTTTCGATGGTATTCTCGATAATGAATCAGCATTGCCATGACGGGAACCCGGTCTGTGATGGCAATCGAAATCATACTCCTGCAATATTTCCTGCCACCGGGCAGTCTGCCCTTCAGGGTCTTTGAAGTTTCGTAGCCACTGTAAAGAAGAGTGGTCAGTTCGCACAAGGAATCTTCGTCCGAGTAGGTACGGCCTAAAATGTCTAACGAAATAAACGAGTGCAAGCATTTCCTTTCTTGTAACACAATAGTTTCTCTCGTTCTTCTTGAGGGCACGACTACCGTAAGCAATCACGTTTTCCTTACAATCCTTTCCTGTTTGCGATAAAACAGCCCCAATGGCTAATTCACTTGCATCTGTATCCAAAATAAAAATTCCGCCCGACGGTGACACATCAGGGTATGCTAGAATTGGCGCCTGGCATAAAGTCTTTCTGAGTTGAATGAACGCAGTATCACATTGTTCTGACCAAAAGAATTTACACCCTTTCTCAGTCAATGAAAACAGCGGCTTAGCGATTTTGGCGAAATCAAGAATGAATCTTCGATAATATGATGCTAGCCCCAAAAAGGTGCGTAGCTCAGACAGATTGCCGGGTGTGGGCCAGTGCTTAACACGGTCAACTTTGTCTGGATCACTTGATACTCCTTCGTTGGATATAACATGACCAAGATATTTCACTGCCTTCTGCAGGAAAACACATTTTTTAGGGTTCAACTTTAGGCCGAACTCTCTTATTCGACATAGAACCCTTTCCACGTTAGATAAGTGTTCTTCTAGCGTACGACCGTGAATAATTACGTCATCCAAATATACTAGGCATTTATCTGGAATATACCCTTGAAGAGTTTTGTGCATTAGTCTCTGGAATGTAGCTGGAGCATTGGAAAGGCCAAACGGCATTGTAGTAAACTCGTACAACCCATCAGGTACAATAAATGCGGTCTTTGCTCTATCATCGGGGTAAATTTCCACTTGCCAATAACCAGATGCTAGATCGAGTGTAGTAAACCAAGCTGCGCCAGATAGGGAATCAATTGTTTCGTCAATTCGTGGTAAAGGATACGAGTCTTTTCGGGTTACTTCATTAAGTTTGCGATAATCGACACACAAACGCCAGCTACCATTTTTCTTTTTAACTAGCACAACAGGGGATGCCCAAGGAGAGTTCGATGGGACGATAACGTTATTAGCAAGCATATCATTGATCATTTCCTTGAGTTCGTTCTGCAGGTGGATTGGTATGCGCCTAGAGGGTTGCCTTATTGGGTGAGCACTCCCCGTATCAATTGAATGATGTACAATCGAAGAACGTCCTAATGGCTCATTTTTCCATAAAAATACATCCATGTTTTTGTCAAGAAGTTTTTTTTAACGAGGCTGATACGCTTGGCTGGATACCTTCTGATATTTGCTGGAACCACTCAATTTGCTCATTCTTAGTCGCGGTCGTTGTCGCACAATATCTTTCTGAGGTACCACCTTCAACGTTGAGAGGCATATACACATGGTCTACCCATAGACAATCTTGACAAAAGTCGATTGTCGTTCTCGTATTATTAAGAAAATCGATTCCCAGGACAACATCAAATGGCAGTGTAGGAACGACACAAAACTGTTGCACGACCGTTTGATTAGCCCACGTAACAGATATTATTATTGAGTTGTTTATCTGAAGATGACTACCATTAATAGCTCGCAAACGCATCGAATTACGGAAAGTTTTTGCATTGTCTACTTTGTCCGCAATATCTTTACGAATGAGGCAGCATACGGAACCAGAATCAATCAAGCAATAGCAGAGCTGTCCACCTATTGATGTATATATAACAGGGAGCTTCATATTAGAAATCTCATTCACATTCAAGGCGAATAATGAATGAGCAAAATGTTTCGACTTACTCCCATGAATGGTAGACTTCTTCTTGCGTCTGCAAAAGCGGTCGGTGTGTCCATATCCATTACATATGGAGCACTGCATGGGTTGTCGCCATGGACGACATTCCGGTGTCGGGGTGAACACGTGATTGCTTTCTTTCTTCAAACCAAAGGAGACCCCGTGAGACAATCTTTCACAGCTTCCATCCATTTGGTCTATGATTTCGCCAATTCTTTCCGCTTGATCTAAATCGGCAGGCGGTCGGAACATGAACTCTTTTCTAGCTTCAGGGTTTTCAATTCCTTCCAGCAATCTCTCCAGGATCTTTCGCTTTCTGCACTCGGTGGAATCATCTGGAAAAGCTGCGGCAGCCAGGGAACGAAGTTGGGCGATGTATTCTAGTACAGGCTCGCCCGCGTTTTGTCGCCGTTCATGAAATCGTGCACGGCATACAACAGTTGGTTCATTCCCAGAAATCCTTCGGCGTAACAAACTAAAAAGTGAAGTTATGTCATCAGGGATTTCGCAATCAGCAATTCGAGCAAAGGCATCGCGGGAAAGCAGGCTAAGAATTACGTCTGATCGTTCCATTTCAGAAAAATATTTTAAATATCTTCGAGTCTGGATTTCCCAAATACGATAATCATCACCGATAGAATATTTATCCGGCGGGGGTATTCGTGGTTTTCCATAATCGAGAGGGGAAAGTTGAGGAACGGATGGGTTTCTTTTGCCTTCTTCCTCCAATACGGGCATTTCAGGATCGAGTTGCTTTTCGAAATTCATCCTGGCGTGGTCGCCAATGTAATATGTCACCGAGGATTCCGAGCACCAGCTAGAAATGAAGCACGCAAATTAGCGGGATAGCGTATATTGAACAAGCGGGTACAAGGGATTCAAAACAATATGGCCGAACACACATATATATAGTCAATTCGAGTTTTTAAGGTCATCGGAGATCGACCAATCACGTTCAATCGTCTCGATCTTCATTGTGTGCTCGACCGTCAGAGGTTGGCCGTTCAGATGTTAATAGATCTGTGGAAGGAGAGTAAGAGTTAATTAACAGTGAACAATATGGCGGCCCTCTTAGATTCATTACACACAGTACCTTTGAGTTGAGCGCAATTCATCTTTTTTTCTGTTTTCCCTTTCAGACCGACAGCGAGGTCCTTGATCGTCCGTTGGTCTATACAATGAACACACATCCTGGAACACAGTGACTTGTCGTGTCTTTGACTGCGTGATTGCGCGCACGTTTTCAATAGCTTCTTTTGTACTGCGTGACTTTTACCAGCTACAGCTGTGCATCATTCCATACACATTTGTGTTCCGACTTCCGGAGTTCTCATTTGGTGTGTGTGCTATTATTTTGATTGTTGTAAACTGAAACTTTACCTCAACCGTTACGTTTGGTGACGAGGGTGTACAAAAACCCGTGAACGCCATGTCGAAAACGGATGAAAATTTTGATGCTAGACAATAAAAGTGTTCGGTAAACGTTTTTACTCTAGTCACCCGGGGTGATTGTTCGAATAACAAGCAATAATACTGTTATTCATATTCTCATTGTTAAACTTATATAGATCAATATGTACCGCGTAATTCGAATACTGAGTGTGGTTTATTCTCACTTCTATTCTGGGGTTGGTTGTTTCATTAAATTCAATACAATACAATTCATTAAAATTGGCGCCGGGATCAGCTATGTCGTTTCCTCAAAATTTCTGATCTCTCAATATTCATGGAACCCCCAGCGAAATCGAACATTTTCTGGAACGTTTTGAACTTTGGTATCTTACCAAGGGTTAAACTTATATACATCAATATATACCGCGTAATTCGAATAGTGAGAGTTGTTTTTTCTGACTTCTATTCTCGGGTTGGTTGTTTCATTCAATCCAATCCAATACAATTCATTACATCGCCCTCCTCCCGTGTTTTCTCTGTGGAACGATTTTTTCCTCTGGTCATTCCGCACCAAATTCTTCATGGAAAATTGCCATTCGGAATTATATGTGTCCAATATTATATCACTTCTGGACGACGATGCGGCAACACAATGCTAAGCGGACCATATTCCGTTGAATTGCAAACCGGATGCCCTCTGGAATACATTGGAGGGATTGTTTGGCGATTTAAAACTTTCTCCTATATACTTGGAAAAGTTTTGGAATCTCACACAAGTACCCCTAAAAACTGCTGAGGCATACTTAGCCGCTCACGTCTTCCGTGATCTTCCGAAGGCGCAAAATGAGTGTCAACTTCTTCATCGTTTTACAATCGATGTGGATGACCCACAACTGGAAACAGAATTCCTAAGTAGGCCACCAGGCAGCTTGCTGGAGGCGACAGAACTCGCTCGTATTTTTGAAGCAACAACTGTGCCATGCCAGGATTCGGATTCACCTGTTCTTTCAACTCCCAAGATTCAGTCGACTGTATGAGTTCTAAACATTGTTATTCGGATCGGCGAATGCACCCGCAACATTTCAGCACCTGATGAATACCGTGCTGCAAGAGCTGGTTCCTGCACGATGCCTCATTTATCTAGATGACATTATCGTGTTCGGACGAACAATTGATGAACACAACCAAAATCTACATCCCGTATTTGGCCGTTTACGTGAGTCTGGTTTAATGCTACGCTCAGAGTAATGTGAGTTTTTACAGAGAGAGGTCAAGTTTTCGGGTCACATACTATCCGATAAGGGCTTTCGAAAGGATCCAGACAACACCAATAAAATAGCCAATTGGACGACTACTTCAAACTTTCACGGAGTCAAAAGTTTCATGGGCTCAGCCTCATATTATCTGGAATTTATTAAGGAGTTTGCTTTCATTGCTGCATCCTAACATCGGTTGACGCATAAATGAAGAAAATTTTAATGGACAGCCGAGTGTGATCAGGCCTTACAGCATTTGAAATCTCTGTTGACATCATCTCCGACACTGCATCACATGTCTAACCCCGGTGAGCGTTGATAGCGTTTCAGTTAAATGTATTTTTTGTGAGTTCCGTTAACACGCGTCATGTGATAACAACTTGACAGATGACTGTGTGCGTCTTGTGAACGACGAGAAACATCCATCTGTGTGTTTTGTTTGTATTAACTGTAGACAATCCAATGAAGGCGTTCGCCACAACACTAAAGACACCGTTTGTAGGACAATATCAGCTCTCAATTTAGAGAAATCTAAAGACTTTGGAGACAAAATTGAAGAACGAATGTCTGCCCTAGAGCAAAGTCTACAGCGAGTTGAAATTGCTATAATCACGAATAAACAGGTTTTTCATGCATCATCGCCCGTAGCGGAAATCAGCGATAGAGCAAACGCCGATAAAACACCACAAAAGTCAACTTCGGTTAGTGGTGCATCTTTGGTGATTAGTGGTGATCCAATGCGACAACAAAGGAGCCATAGAGATGATTTCGTTACTAAGTCGCGTAAGACAGCATCTGCTGTGAATGTAAAGAGGAAAACGAATACAGTCAACAGTGAGACGCCTCATCGACCAGCACCGGTGCAACCTGCTGGTGGTTTAATGAAGAAGACCCATAGTCTCAGCGTAATTTGCAAGAATGTTCCTGAAACAAATGATGCACTGTTCGACGACAGGAAAAAGCACGATTCAGCCGAATGGAGCAGACTCTGTGACATGATGAACCTGGTTCCCATTAAACCCTCAGCTATAGTTCGTTTAAGTCGAAACCCGAAATCACCCCATCAGGGTGATCCGAGATTACTCAAGTGATATTAGAGAACGGAAACGACCTGGAAAACATACTATTAGACTCATACTTATTAAGGAGTGTTGCTGGCTCAAAAATCCGTATTTTCGCTGATCTCTCATGGTGGGAACGAAAATCAAAAGCCTCCGATCGGGCATCAGCAAGAAGTCTAATAAGTTTAGTACTGCTTGGTGTTCCTGAGTGTGCTGAAAATCTAGCACCTACTCAAACAGGAAAACACGATAGACAACAATGTAAGTTTATATGCGAAACTATCGATGTAAACGAAACTGTCGCAATAGATACGTTCAGGATACCCAAGTCCATCCAATACAAATGGGATGGACCCCGACCGCTTAAAATCACCTTCCTGACTAGCAATATGGCTGATTTAATTCGAGCACAATGGACTGAAAACAGTCGCAAGCTACCAAGTGGTGTCAGGAAGAGTGCTCCGAAAACAAATAAACTAGATCCTGCAGACAATATACCACTCACAAGCCCAAGTCAAGTCATTTCAATTAGCTCTCCAAAAAACGATCTGTGTCCGACTCATGCCGAGTCGGAAAAGTAGAAACGACTTCAACGCCTCAGCTGTATACTGTGAACCGGATTGAATTTATGCATACTAACCCTCAATCTTTGCCAAACATATCACAACTTGGAACTAAAACTAGTCCTTCACATTGTCCATCATTGGTAACCCATAAAACCATAAAGTGTCTCTACACAAACGCTCAGTGTCTGAGAAACAAAATACAGGAGCTTGATACCGTATGTACACAGCACTCACCGGACTTAGTTGCAATTATCGAAACATGGTTTGAACCTCATTAATCAGACAATGAATTGGCATTGAAAGGAATGTCTCTCCTCCGTCAAGACCGTACGGGACGCGGCGGTGGTGTAGCACTTTACTACAACCAACATTTATCTTGCAGAGAAATTGACGATATTGACCTACGTGTACAGGATACTCTGTGGTGCTCAATTAAGCTGACAACTGGAGATGATTGCATTGTTGGCGTGATTTATCAGGCTCCAAGCGCAAGTGACGCGCACAATGTTAAACTACTCTAGAAAATTCGACTTCTGGTTGCCAGATTTCAAACGCCACTCCTGGTTATGGAAGACTTCAACCTTCCAAACTTGATGAAGAAAAACGCTCTTTCAACGAATTCGCTCGACGATGCGTTTCAAGAACTGGTCTCCGATATTCCTTTTTATAACCACGTATTTGAACACACTAGATATAGAGATGGTAACATGCCATCCGTCCTGGATCTAATACTAACGAGTGAGGAACATGCCGTCGAAAATTTCGGCTACGAAACTCCATTGGGTTCTAGTGACCACCTGGTCCTCTTATTCGATTATGTTCGTCAAGCTGAAAGAACGAATGACATCAACAAAACAAAACTACAACTGGATATTGGAAGTCTTCACAATGCTCTTCGAACGATTTCTGACTGGAAACCAGACACCACGGACGTGCATCGTTCTTGGGTAAACTTCATAGAGAAGCTGTGTGATGAAATAAACCTACATTCCAGATTTGTGCCAAAGACTGCGAAAAAACGATTTACCTTCACGTTGAGAAGCCGTACAAGGAAGTGAATTAAGATACGCAACGATGCATGGAGAAACTATGTCCAGAATCCGATGCCAGATAATTGGGAAACATATCGTCTGTTGAGGAACAAGGTCACCTCTCTTATCACCGAGGATAAGCAGTCTCATCAGGCAAGACTACTGACCATGATGGAGCGGAACCCCAAAGTCCTGTACCAGATCGTTAACACTACATCGAAAATTAAGCCAGGAATCTCAGCACTACGCACACCTCATGGTCTAACTACGACTGCGTTTGAGGCTGCCGAAGTTCTTGCAGGTTACTACTGCAAAGTTTTTAGCCTCGAAGAATCAGTGCATCTTACGCCGCATTCGATCGGCTTTTCAAATGAAATACTAAATGAAAGCTCAATAAACAATGAGTGTGTCATGCTCAGACTTCTTCGTTTGAATACTGCAAAGTCACCAGGAGCAGATTGAATCACTCCTTCTATCCTCAAACGATGCGCATCCTCATTGTGTGGTCCACTCAGCACGTTATTTCGAATTTCACTCGAAAATAGTATCGTTTTCGCGAAATGGAAATCTGGCATCATCACACCAATCTACGAGGGCGGGAGTCGATCTGACGCTGCGAACTATAGACCAGTTACGTTGTTGCCAGTAATTTCTAAAGTGCTAGAGAGTTTAGTAGCGGAAAAGATCACCCATCACCTCGAAAACAATAGACTGCTTGCGACTGAACAGCACGGTTTCAGGAAACATCACTCATGTCTATCTAACCTCTTGCTCACCTTAAACGACTGGACTGAGTGTGTGGACAATGGTTACTCCATCCACGCATGCTTTTTAGACATGTCAAAGGCTTTCGACCGCGTCAATCATAGTATTTTAATCCAGAAACTTGAATTGCACGGGATAACAGGAAAACTTCTTGCTTGGCTAGAAAACTATTTACGCGACAGGAGTGCCCAAGTCAGAGTTGACGGCGCCTTATCGAAATCATTTAAAATTACGAGCGGAGTGCCCCAGGGTTCGGTCCTCGGACCGATTTTGTTTTTGATCTACGCAAACGACATTCCCGAGCGTGTTAAATGCAAGATTATGTTATTTGCAGACGATATCAAGCTTTGGAGAAGCATACCTACAAATGATGACTTTGAAACTTTGCAGAAG
This sequence comes from Atriophallophorus winterbourni, assembly GCA_013407085.1. Lineage (NCBI taxonomy): Eukaryota > Metazoa > Platyhelminthes > Trematoda > Plagiorchiida > Microphallidae > Atriophallophorus > Atriophallophorus winterbourni. Next base: position 77,144 of record JACCGJ010003819.1, on the reverse strand, counting down.
GATCTAAACACATTGCACGTTTGGTCTCTGAGAAACAAACTACCCTTCAATTTCCAAAAGTGCAAGGTGTTAAACATTGGGGAGACTGTTAATTACAACTACACTCTTGGGTCCCACCAACTCGTCTGGACAACTGAACAGAAGGATTTGGGTGTTTGGACCAGTTCAAGTCTGAAGACTTCACTGCAGTGCAAATCGGCTTACAAAAAGGCGTCACAAGTATTGGCGTTATTGAGACGAATTTTTGGCAGATTCTCCAATCAGTCAGTGCCCGTATCATGAACACCTATCTGAGACCAGCGATGGAGTACGCTGTTCAGGCTTGGTCACCCTGGATTCAGAAAGACATCAATCTTCTGCAGCGTATTTACCACCGAACCACAAAGCTTGTACCCGGACTAGCTGCTAAACCATATGAAGAACGTTTGAGGAGTCTCAATCTTTTCGACTTTCGCTGTCGTCGACTAAGAGGTGACCTCATACTGATGTACAATATTATGCACGTCCCTAACCATCCCTTGTCCAAACTTTTCACATGCTCGCCACCCCGTGCCAGTCGGAAACATGAACTTACAATGCTTATTCCCACTTCAAGACTGAACTGTCGAAGATATTCGTATGCTGTATGTGTAAGTTTCACATGGGACACCCTCCCCTCCACTGTTACACACTCAGCCAACCTGGATATTTTTAAAGCTAATTTGGACAAATACTTGAGAGACAACCCAAACTTTGATACGATTTACACTACATGAGTTTCCCTGTTCTTCTTCTTTTTTATTGTATATACCTCATAACTCCATCCTATGGTTATTGTTAAGCTAAATGCTTTTTAGACCATTACAACTTTGAATCACTTTGAATGAACTTTGAATCACTTTGAATCACTTCCAGATGTCAGCGTCTATGCTGGGCGTTTCATTTTGGATACGAATTCGAGTAAATTGGCGATCAGTGCTGTTTTATCTAAGTATTCTCCAGATGGTACTAAACGGGTAATCGCCTACACCAGCAGACAACTTTCTAAACCAGAACTCAACTACAGTACCACAAGAGGTGAAATGTAAGCGCTTGTATTTCCCTTCAACAGTTTCGACCAAACCTTTTGGGAAGACCATTCATCCTTCGTGTTGATCATCAAGGACTGCAATGGTCCGGCTCTCCGTGGGTCGGACATACAAACATCATCCGCATAGGCTCGCTACACACGAAAACCACTGTCAAACGCTCAGTTTTCTGCAGACATCATTGCTGTTACCGAAACATGGTTTTATGATTGCGAGCTAGCACTTCCCAACATGATCCTACTTCGACGAGACCGTTCAAGATAAGGTGGTTGAGTTGCTTTGTATTATAACGATCGTTTTCAATGCACAGCTGTACCTGACACAAGGTTTGAGCTAGAGGACACCATGTGGTGTAGCCTTCGCTTGGAAACTGGAGAGAACTGCATACTTGGTGTGATCTACCGCTCGCCCAACTCTTCCGATGCCCACAATGAAACGTTGTTAAAAATGATGCGCAACGCTGGAAACCTTAGAGGATGCTCATCGGTAATAATGGGTGATTTTAGCCGCCCACATCTCTACACCAAAAGTGTGCATACTCAGCAATCCCTTGAGTACAAATTTTGTGAGATAATCAATTTCACTCCGTTATGAAACCATGTTCATTCATTCACACGACAAAGGGGCCTCAATGAATCATCAATTCTAGATCTGGTTTTAACCTCCGAAGCAACAGCAGTAGAGTCAGTGAAGTATCATAGTCCTTCGGGGCTAAGTGACTGTCTGGTGTTGTCCTTCGAATTCGTGTGCAACGCCACAAGGGCGTCGGGCGACGTTAAGTTCATCAGAAGAGTCGATTACTTCGGCCTTTGCAGTGTTATTACGACTATGGAGAAGAATCATCTCGATCTTTTGAATGCAGATACTCATTGTTCTAGTCTGTTAAGTTATATAGGTACAAAACTAGACGAAAATTCTACCTGTGTTCCCAAAAGGTAATCAAGAACATTTTGCTTCAAACTCCGAAGCCGCACTCGAAAGACGATAGCCATGCGAAAATCCGCATGGGCTGCACACAAAATAACACGAACAGACGCATCTCGGGAACACTTTCGTAGTTTTCGTAACAAGGTGACGTCCTTAATTCGAGAAGACAAGCGATATCACAATTGGAATCTGATCGACCAGATGGACCGAGCGAGTTTGGTATACAAACCACTCACTTACTTGTTCGAGCAAACACTGGCAAGCGGAGTGATTCCTACAGATTGGAAACTAGGAATAATTTCTCCAATTTACAAAGGTGTAAATCGCTCCGATGTTTCTATTTACCGACCCGTTTCTCTGTTACAAGTAACTTCAAAATTACTTGAGCGACTCATTGTTGAAGATCTAATGGAACATTTCGAGAATAATCAGTTGCTTTCGATGAACCAGCATGGATTCAGACGAAATTATTCCTGTCTGTCTGATTTACTGTTAACGCTAGATGATTGGACAAAATCGGTAAATAAAGGACAAGCAATACACGCGTGCTACTTAGATATTTCAAAAGCATTCCATCGCGTTGACCATTCCCTACTACTGCAGAAGCTTGAAAGGTTTGGTTTCACTGGAAAGTTGCTGAATTGGCTAGATGACTACCTAACAAATCGCACTAACCAGGTACGTGTTGATGGTGCTTTATCCAAACCAATTGCAGCAACTAGCGGTGTTCCCAAGGCTCAGTCTTTCGTCCGATCCTCTTCCTGGTTTATGTCAATGAAATACCGGAAATTGTTCGATGTTACATTTCGTTATTTGCGGACGACATGAAGATTTGGCGCAGCATTCGTAGTCCAGAATACTGTCTGCTATTACAAAAGGATCTTGATACGCTTCACAGCTGGTCGTTGAAGAACAAACTGCGTTTGCTTTCAACAAATGCAGGATCATGAATGTGGGGAATCGAGTAGAGTTCACATATCACATAAGTTCGCATGTCCTTGAAAATTGCAGTGAAGGAAAAGATTTGAGTGTCTGGATATGCTTCAGTTTAAAAACATCACCTCAAACTAACAGTGCCTTTAAAAAAGCAACCTGTATTCTAAATCTACTCAAACGTGTATTTGGGAAATTTTCGCCCAAGATATTCCCAAGGATCATGAATACATACTTGAGACCATTCATGGAATACGGTTTGCAGCCATGTTTTCCGTGCTCAAGAGGGATGTGGAACTTATGCAGCGGATCTATCACCGCACGACAAAACTAGTTCTCGGCATACGAAACAAGCCATATAAAGAAAGGATAGCTCAACTGAATCTGTTCGATTTTTCCTATCGACGAATCAGAGGAGACCTTATCTTACTTTACAAAACATTCAAGACCCGGGACCATCCCTTACAGGTTTTATTCACGCGAAGAGACACGAGGAATTATCGGACCCATGAATATGTGTTGGTCGTACCCCATTCCCGCCTGAACTGTAGAAGGTATTTTTACTCTGTCCGTGTCTGTTTTACTTGGAACCGTTTACCTTCAACCGTTGCTCACGCCACTAGCTTGCATGACTTTAAAACAAAATAAGACGAATTTTTATTGCATTGTTCGTTTTCAGAACACTTTTATAGTGTTTAATCTATGTTCTTAAATTGTTTAAACACTTAAATTTCAATTTTCACCATCCTATGGTTGTTGCTAAGCTTGTTGCTTTTTACACCATTGAAAACCTTGAATTACCTACAATTCTAAGTTGCTGTACACCATCGTAAACACCGCGACCAAGGTTAAACCAGGTGTATTTTCTATCCAGACAGAGAACGGACTGACTGATAATGTCAAGGATACAGCTGATGCCCTAATATCATTTTATGCGCAAGTATTTTGTCCAACTAACGTGTCAACGCTGACGTCTTTGCCGCGTCCACTACAGGTCGAATGCCTTAGTAACATCGATGTAAATCCTATGGTTGTGCGAAAGCATTTACTCGGGCTGAACGTTCGTATATCACCAGGATGGGATGAAATAACACCTGCTGTTCTGAAGTCATGCGAGCTGAAGCTTTGTGGCCCACTATGTGGTCTATTCAGGCACTCATTAAATACAGGAACCGTACCAACTCAATGGAAAACCGGTGTTATCACACCAATCTACAAAGGGGACATTCGTTCTGATCCGGCGAATTACCGCCCCGTGAAGCTTTTTTCAGCAGTTTCTGAAATGTTGGAACGCCTGGTGTGTGAACGACTTGTTGCACATCTCGAGAACCATCAGCTAATAAATTTCACCCAACACGGATTTAGGAAAACATATTCATGCCTGTCTAACTTTCTCACGACTCTAAATGACTGGACGCATGCACTAGACCAAATGGGTTCCGTCCATGCTGGTTACTTGGATATATCTGAAGCATTCGACAAAGTGAATCACTCCTTACTGCTTCAGGAGCTGCAGAACGTTGGCGTCATCGGAAACTTACTAACATGGTTCACAAGTTAACTGTCTGAACGCAAAGTAAACGTCAGAATAGATGGTGAAACTTCTGGAAAAATTGAAGCCACGAGCGGAGTCTTCCAGGGTTCGGTTCTCGGTCCGATACTGTTTCTCATATTTATAAACGATCTACCGAACTTACTAGCATGTAAGCTTGTTTTATTCGCATACGATTTAAAAATCTGGACGGAGATCAACTCTATCGAGAACTGTCAAGTTCTGCAAGGAGATTTGAATAAGCTGCACCAGTGGTCAATCCAAAACAAACTGCCATTTAATTTCCGCAAGTGCAAAATGTTGCAAGTTGGAAAACCCTTTCCATTTACATATACACTTAAAAGCCACACGCTCGAATGTAGTACTTCACAAAAAAATTTTGGAATCTGGGTATCTGGCACTTTGTAGAACAGCCTACAGTGCGAGGCCGTCTACAAGTGTGCGTGCAGCTTGCTCGGTTTACTGAAACGCATTTTCGGACGTTTCCCACCACACTCACTCGCGGAATTACTAAACACTTAAATACATCCTGTCGTTGACTACGCTGTACAAGCTTGGACGCCATGGATGGAAAAAAACATCTCGCTCCTCGAACGAATTTATCACAAGGCAACCAAAATGGTTACCGGATTGAATAATTTCCCTTTGAGCAGCGACTGGCCAGACTTGGACTGTGCACCCTCGAGCGCAGACGTATCCTACACGACATCACTATGACATATCGAATCATCTAAGCGAAATCCCACCCTTGCAAACACCTCTTCAAGTTTGGTTCCGTTGTCCCCACACGCAGTTACCCATTTGACCCTTCAAATCCCACACTCACGATTGAATTGTCGTCGTCACTTCTCCTGTTCGGTACGCTTCTTGGTGGAAATAGCTTGTCGGACAGATTTGTTGAACTCGCGAACGAGCATCACATCTGTGAACAAAGGTTAAGAAACCTTATTTGAAGAACTACTACTGCGTTGGCCCCTACCTATTAATGTCTATATTTTTTAACGCACGAAACTACCGTTCATCCAAATATTCTTTTCCCTCAGTCTGCGTCGCAATTGGGGATTATTTTTGCTCCACCTATGTAAAACATGGATATGATCATACGAGTAACGATTTTTTTAATTTTTTATACGTATATTCTATGGTACTGTACAGCAATTTGCTTGTTTAACCATAAATCATGAATCTTGAATCCTGGTTGCTTACTTTCAGAGATCCCCCTGGTGCAGGTGACAAACTTTCCCACAATTGTCTTTCTTTTTTAAATGCATCAGGAGCGAATGGTTAGAGGGGCGGTTTGACCTGTCGTCGGATTGGCGCACGTTAAAACCCAGTTCAATCAAACATCTTGCCGGGCTGAGCAATTTCGTCCTCTGATTGGACGAGTAATCTGGTCGTTCGCACACCTATTCGACCTTCAAAGAGACGTCAACTAAAAAGGTCACTTGCACATGCACAAATAGATTTATAAAATAATGTTGCAATCGGAATTTCAAGTGACGGTGAATTGTGTGCTGTAGTCTTTATAATGTGATTACATGTTTAGTTCTGAAAACCCAAGCACTCACTCCAATTAGTGCTCTTATTTTCCATGAGGAGCTACTTATTTACCAAGCAAATATGCAGCTTAGTGGAGTTGCTGCTGTGCTTAGCGTTTTGCGTGTATCACACGATGCGATAGGAAATCGAAATTATTCGTCCCTGCTCATTCAAATATTTTTGTTTCAATGTTTGAATGTAGATATCAGAGAGGTATAGGTAGATTTTTCTTAGTTTCAATAAATCTTACTGGAGAATTCATATTCCGCCTGAATGGCACGGCCAATGGTACGATTTACCAGAATCTCGCTTCGTCTAAAGACAACATTGCTAGAATTGTTTGGAGAATGTCACTAAGTCTCAATTCGCAAGTATCGATTTCTGGCATATAGATGACAAAAAATATGTAAACGTGTCAGGTCGCTGGTGAACTGTTTCGCATTACAGTGGAATATGAGCAAATGACACAGTTGCTCACAGATAATCCAGCCTCCGTCGAGTCATGCAAAGTGTAGAAGCTGATGCTGGAAAATCTCGTACAAACACATGACCTTGTAGTGGTGGATGTTGTTAGAACCTCTTCAGAGATAGCTTTTAATTTATGGATGCTTTTTTGTAACGTGTGTCCGGTTATTGGGCAGCAGCTCAGGTTTTTTTGTTTAGGCAAATAAAAGATTCAGTAGATGACATACATCCCAGATCATCGTTATCAATTCGACATAATTGTTTGATTAGATGTTTCTATTGACAAAAATATTTTGACATAAATGAAATAAATGACCGTCAATACAGAGACGTTCTCAAAGATGGCAAAATATGTCGTGACATAGGTTCAAGTAATACAGAATTCTGCCCAAGGAAGTTTGCTGGAAACGGTCCTGTCTAGATACTTGACATGTTTCTTTTCAGTTAGGTCCGTCCCCAGCGTAAGAATACTTCAAAATGCGTCACGTGGTTCACCACACAAATGACCGGAAGCAAGTTCCACACATTTTCGGGTTTTATAATAAGGTATATTATTACAGAACTGGGCGTAATTTCATCTGAAGCAGCAGAGAGTAAATGCAAAGAGGTGCTTCGAACGCTAAATGATATTTCACAATCCGAAAGGATTCTTTTCATAAAACAAAGTCGAATGAATTGTACCTAAATTTGCCATTAAATGAACGAATGCTACGTTTAAAATACAAGATCTCACATGCGAAATCTGAGTGCCATCACTTTTACTCATTTAAAACGCACTTTACCGAAACCTCGCCCAAATTTTCATGTATTAAAGCTCTATGATCTCGATCGAGTAAGCAAGTATTCGCATTCTCGTCTAGAAGGCCACCTAAATTTTCTACATTAAAACATTGCTAAATTGGAACTGCAGGTCGCAAACCTTCGTGCAATCGAAATCTGTATTAGTTTTCACATCGAAGTTCAGAATATAATGGCCTAAACTCCGACATTCTTTATTTTACTTAAACAGCATACTTACTCTGAAAACTTTCGGTTGTAAGTTCTAGATAGAATAATTTTGGGCGCACTGACTGGACTTCGCCATGATCTGTGTTCTGACGTATTTCTAATCTAATAAAAAGCATAAAATTCACAAATCTACATAATTTCAAAGTCTGTTTGATCGCACTCACCTGTAATATATGAATCAACTACAATAAATTCCTTCTGGAGCTGAATAACTTGATTCGGCTAAAATTAATTCCGTGTGATTTGTAATTACTCATAATCAAATTTCAGATTCTATCCGGCTAGTCTTCATCTGTACGAAATTTGACAATATGCTCATTAATAGAGCGCAGCTAAAATGGATGTGTTAAACTGAAAAGCATCCAGCAAATGAGGCAGAATACACTTGTCGAGATTGTACAAATCTAATTTTACTTAACATTTTTCTGGTGTACAGTTTTTGTACAGTTTTTAATATCTTCAGCTCAATTTGTTCTGACAATATCGTTTCGCTCGGACAATCGATAACACTATAGATTTATCGATTTCCTGTAAACGTTATCACTCACATTTCATCGATTTTTTGTTCGATAACTCAGTGAACACAGTTTATCTGTTGAATACGATTTTGTGCATAATCAACTCATCACTTAATCACAATACACTTCTGTTGTGCGCGTTACCTGCATTCTTGGTTGATCTGGGTCTTTTCGAAATTCCTTCTCGGGAACGTAATATTTCGAGTAGAAATATTGAAGTCATCAAAAGAACAACAAGGAATTACCAAAGGAGGATTGCGTATTAAATGTACGTGGATCAAAAGAACTGTTCGTGAGTCAGATTGCTTATTTTTGTACTGAGAGTTTTTTATACTAGCTTGACTGGTCCACTAAAAACATAATTTTCAATAATATATCTTGTCCGAAAATTTGGCACACCTGTCACCATTTACACAGGCAAGTGTGCAACTATTACTTTTCGAATAGCCAAATTATTTGACTCGCTCCCGTGCTAAAGCAATTACCTTGTTCGAAATCATCCAAATCATGACAGCACATTTCGATATGAATTATTTTTACAAGTATAATAGGACGTATAGGTTTTCCATCGACATTTCTTTATGATAGTATGTTTTAGTGGCCATTGCGTTAATAAACAATTAGCTGCTTCATAATACAAACTCAATTTATCATAGCCTTGATAAACTCCGCTGAATCCGTTAAATTTACATGTTTCTCAGATAAATGTTCGTGTGCGTTTCTGTATATTTCGTTGTGGACGTACCCGAAACTCGGATCAACACGTTTTAAGTATGATGTTAACTATGTTGACCTGATCGGTTGCTCAGTTTTGATTGTCAGTTGATCTAAATTTCAACATCTATATTTAGGTTACAAATGATTGGGAATCAACTAGACTTTAAATTAACGAATGGTGTCCCTCTTGTGTATACCGGTGAAAATGCAAAATGGCTCTACAACTAACGTTCAACGAACAATAATCACTCAAATTGAATAAAAATCGAATGTATTACATACAAAACGTCAGTTGATTTAGCCTAAATACTAAGAATTTTCAAGTAGTACGTTGCACATAAAATGTTGAAAATTTTGCAGCATTAACTACACACGCATCATGCTGCCCCATTCAAGATAATTCGTAGCTCTTTAATCTGAGGTCATGATTTTAGCAAAACGTTAAATAGTTACAATTTCACTACATCGAACACCAACAATTGAACGCAGATAAAAATGTCTGCTTCTACTGAGTGAAAAGCAATCTGGATTCAAGATTCAAGATTCAAGATTTATCGTTAAAAAAGTAAATTGCTGTACAGTACCATAGGATATACGTATGAAAAATTAAAAAAATCGTTACTTGTATGACCATATCCATGTTCTTCATAGGTGGAGCAAAAATAATCCTCAATGGCAACACAGACTGAGGGAAAAGAATCTTTGGATGGACGGTAGTTCCGTGCGTTAAAATAATATAGACATCAATAGGTAGGGGCCAACGCAGTAGTTCTCAACATAAGGTTTCGTAACCTTTGTTTAAAGATGTGCTCGTTCGCTGAGGTAACAATATCTGTCGGCAAGCTATTCCACAAGAAGCATACACGAACAGCGAAGAAGTGACGACGACAATTCAATCGTGAGTGTGGGATTTGAAGGGTCAATGGGTGGCTGCGTGTGGGGACAACGGAACGAAACTTGAAGAGGTGTTTGAGAGGGTGGGATTTCGCGTAGATGATTCGATATGTCAGAGTGAGGTCGTGTAGGATACGTCTGCGCTCGAGGGTGCACAGTCCAAGTCTGGTCAGTCGCTGCTCAAAGGGTAAATTATTCAATCCGGTAACCATTTTGGTTGCCTTGTGATAAATTCGTTCGAGGAGCGAGATGTTTTTTCCATCCATGGCGTCCAAGCTTGTACAGCGTAGTCAACGACAGGATGTATGTAAGTGTTTAGTAATTTCGCGAGTGAGTGTGGTGGGAAACGTCCGAAAATGCGTTTCAGTAAACCTAGCAAGCTGCACGCACGCTTGTAGACGGCTTCGCACTGTAGGCTGTTCTTCAAAGTGCCAGACACCAAGATTCCGAGATCTTTTGTGATGTACTCCATTCAAGCGGGTGGCTGCCAAGTGTATAGGGAAAGGGAAAGGGTTTTCCGACTTGCAACATTTTGCACTTGCGGAAATTAAATGGCAGTTTGTTTTGGATTGACCACTGGTGCAGCTTATTCAAATCTCCTTGCAGAACTTGACAGTCCTCGATAGAGTTGACCTTCGTCCAGATTTTTACATCGTCTGCGAATAAAACAAGCTTACATGCTAGTAAGTTCGGTAGATCGTTTATAAATATGAGAAACAGTATCGGACCGAGAACCGAACCCTGAGGGACTCCGCTCGTGGCTTCAATTGTTCGAGAAGTTTCACCATCTATTCTGACTTTTACTTTGCGTCCAGACAGGTAACTTGTGAACCATGTTAGTAGGTTTCCGATGACGCCAACATTCTGCAGCTTCTGAAGCAGTAAGGAGTGATTCACTCTGTCGAATGCTTTAGATATATCTAAGTAACCGGCATGAACGGAACCCCCTTGGTCTAGTGCTTGCGTCCAGTCATTTAGAGTCGTGAGTAAGTTAGACAGGCATGAATATGTTTTCCTAAATCCGTGTTGTGTGAAAGTTATTAGCTGATGGTTCTCGAGATGTTCAACAAGTCGTTCACACACCATGCGTTCCAAAATTTTAGAAACCGCTGAAAGAAGCGTCACGGGGCGGTAATTCGCCGGATCAGAACGACTGCCCCCTTTGTAGATTGGTGTGATAACACCGGTTTTCCATTGAGTTGGTACGGTTCCCGTATTCAATGAGTGCCTGAATAGACCACATAGTGGGCCACAAAGCTCCAGCTCGCATGACTTCAGAACAGCAGGTGTTATTCCATCCTCTCCTGGTGATTTGCGAACGTTCAGCCCGCGTAAATGCTTTCGCACAACCATAGGATTTACCTCGATGTTACTAAGGCATTCGACCTGTAGTGGGCGCGGCAAAGACGTCAGCGTTGACACGTTCTTTGGACAAAATACTTGCGCATAAAATGATATTAGGGCATCAGCTGTATCCTTGACATTATCAGTCAGTCCGTTCTCTGTCTGGATAGGAAATACACCTGGCTTAACCTTGGTCGCGGTGTTTACGATGGTGTACAGCAACTTAGGATGTCGTTCCATCTGGTCGATCAGCTTAAAATGGTGATATTGCTTGTCTTCTCGAATTAAGGACGTCACCTTGATACGAAAACTACGAAAGTGTTCCCAGGATGCGTCTGTTCGTGTTATTTTGTGTGCAGCCCATGCGGAATTTCGCACGGCTATCCACTTCCGAGTGCGGCTTCGGAGTTTGAAGCAAAATGTTCTTGATTTCCTTTTTGGGAACACAGGTAGAATTTTCGTCTAGTTTTGTACCGATATAACTTAAGTTCTGAAAGAATAGTTAAAAAATACGACACAACGAAAAGTTTATTTAAGTGATCGTGTTTACATCACAAAATATTACGTAGATAAATGGTTTATTATTGCTGTATATACATATTTTAGCATTGACCATGAATATTTGTTCTGAAAATTTGTTCTATGCTGTTTCATGAAATGCTGATAACGAAATTTATGTCAATGCTTCAACATTTTAAGTAAAAAGTTTTGTGTGTGCATAATTTCAATTTATTAGGTAGACATCAACCAACTTTCGGGAAGATTATTTACTTATCAACGAATGGGACATCTTAGGATAAAAGAATTGGTTCTCGTTCGAAACTGGTCCAGGTTAATTTATTCCCCATCATATTGTCAATCCATAATTATCGTCTCGAATTGGCCGACATAATTTAGGTTGGCGTAAAACATTAAACGCCGGCGATAACGGAACAATCATTTCGGATGGAACTCGAGAAGGTTGAAAACTTCTGCTTCTTTGGCAGTGTAATCAATGACAATTTTAACATCGGTGCAAATGTGAGTATCCGCATCGAACAGCATGATACGGACAGCTGAAGTAAATTTAGAACCTCATTTTCTCGAGTAGAGTTACTAAGGTCAATGCTGGACAAGTCTGCAATGTACGGTTCTAAAAAATGAAGTTTTTGACGGACGATTTCACTGCATATTCAGAAAATAGAAAATCAACCAATCAGAAACTTCATCAGTATCCGTTCGCCTGTGAACATCAAAAACCAATGGTTATAGCAACGCATCCGACATGCAAACATTGAGTCGATTTGTAGGGATATCTGCAGTTAATAACCTTGGCTGCCATGCAAAATGAACGCTTGTTAACAAACACAAAATCGCACTTTTGATTATAGTAATAATAATAATAATAGCTCTTGGCTCATAAAATGTAAATGAAATTTCAGAAACTTGTCAAAGTTTTCTGGTTGTCCTTTCCCCAATGAGTTTCAGTAAAGAACTTCATGTGACCCGAACAAAAAATCCATAGTTGCACGCTTTTCAGACCAAAACATTCACCTCACCAGCGGTTTCGTTCTGTATGTATTTTCGGGTAGAGACAGTACGATCGGTTAATCTTAGTGGTTAAACTTTTGTAAAATTACAGAGGGTTTTTGATTACCTATCTGCAACTCGTATAATTTTTTGTGTAGGCCAATCATTATTATGAGGTTGTCGTGTGTTCAATTTGTAATTTCATTTGTTCAAAATTTCAGGATGTATAATATTTTTCACAAGTGCCTCGAAATAATTGGGTCTAAATTACAGTCAAAATCTATTCGTGAATTTTATTATGTAAGTATAAAAATTACGCTACATGGATCGTACGTTTCCGTTTTAGCGAATCTCAATCGATCAAACAGTGAAACTACATGCATTAAAATAAGACATGTTGGTTGATCTAACCAGATTACTGATGATATTTAAGTAGTGAATTTCCAGAAAAATCCCCTCATAATTGCACTCCTTAACATGCGAGTTTAATTTAACAACCACTTGTCATGTTGCTTAATTCCTGTCAATTTATGGCTTGGTTATCCAATGTTGCGATTTTGTTTAAACGTGAGACAGTTTCAATAACGGCACAGTAAACTCCAACAACTGGTCAAAGACGAATATGGTTCAACTCAGTGATTCGACTACATATACCGAAATGTCATCGTGAAATAAATTACAATATTTTGTATATAGTTGGTTGTATTTTGAAGCGGTCCAAGGCTGCCATTAATATATTATAACATTTACATGAATTGCCCGATTACTAAATCTTACAACCATTCACGGTGGGTGATAATTTAAATGATATACATCACATAAGTAATCAGATATAATGTGATCTTGTTCGTTATACTTAGCTACCATAGTCGAGTTATTGATGAATCAGCACATCAAATTACTCCATAATAAGACGGAACGATTATTTCTGACAGCTTTTGAAAAAATATCTCGAATTCTGTGGAGTAGTTGCATTTGCTTCCCGTACCTTCCACTAACAATTACGTTACATGTTCGCAAAAACGTGGAAAGGTGAGAAATGGTCACAGCTGACGCCATTTTAAGACACCAACTGGATGCAAAAATTCGTTCGTTGTGTATTGAAAGAGGACTTCGTGATGCATCCAAGATCAAAGCCAACATATGCGAAAGAACAAGGTAAGTATGCAACCAAGATTAAAATGGGAATATGTTGTATCGTAAAGTGAAGTATGAATTGGACTTGAGCGTCCGACATATCTCATCAAGGAAAACGGAAATGCGATATTTCCAAATACGAAATTAATATGACAAAATGAATTGCGGTGATTGATTAAATGATGAAGAATACGAAGTGCGCTGACTAACTCTTGTGCTAACCAATATCAGTTTTGTTCTATTTCGGATAAATGTTTACCAGGATTATAAATCAATAAAAAATAGCGAATGAACTGTCTTCCCTTCCATAACGGAGAAATATAACATGTGGAGATATGTAAAATGATTCACATCGATACCAACATATTTGTAAACTATCGTACGATTAGAAAACAAACAGAATATCAATAAGTACATCCATCGAACCGGTGTATTCATTGCACCTGAAATCTCGTGCTAAAATGCTATATTTGAAAGGCAGGTGACTAAACCTTGGTGAGTGTGTAATCATCAATATCCATTCATCGACAGATGAGAAAATTAGGAAAGATTCAGCAAGAAAACAGATTGAGTTTCTGTGAATTTCCTACACCACGTAACCGAAACTCGTATAAATTTCTTTTAGTATGATTTTGATTACGCTCGTATTGATTGTTGTCGTGTTTCCATTCTCAAACGTTCAGAGCTAAAACATATATGCCGGATCATAGGCAATGCAATAATTGAAGTCATATATAGCTGAAGACAGCTGCCAAATTATTGTAGGACTGCTTCAAAAACTAGACATGACTCAGTTCCGTGGGGTCAACGAATGACAAACGCTCAAATCGTAAAATGAGCGAACGAAATAGAACGTTAATTGTTATAAAATAACTACTGATAGAGTTCAGGTAGCATGTCAATTATTAAAATATTACAGCTGCTCAAATGTGAAAGCCAAATCCTTAACACCAAATCACAAAGCCCGATACGGACTCAATCGCAGTTCTGGACTCTAGTATTACGATTTTGACGAAAACGTTTACTAATTAAATTAAAAGAACAGTGAACACCAGCAACTGGCCACAAACGAATACCCCTGGCTTTAATCTACACGATCATCAAAAATATTCATTTTGCCATGCATATGCACAAAACAAAGGGACTCAAAACGTCATCTCCCCTGAGAAAACTCCTACAAAACATTGATCCTAAGCGTTGTTCACTGCCTGAAAATTTGTTCACACATGAGAAATGTATAACCTAAATATTTCTGTGGCTCTTAATCAAACCACATCAGCAGGGCATTGTGAAATTAAAGAATCTGTATCTGTTTGTCAAATTCTGATTCGATAGACTAACTCAATCGGTATTACATTCAAATGAACAGCTGGGCGGAAACGTGTAGTTACAACTTTATGCTCCACAACCGAAACGAATAGCTCCCCATTCAATACAAGATACGATTACCATACCAATGTACAGTTGTTTATTACATCAATAAATTAAGCATCAACCAATAGTTTGTAGCAAAATATGCTCGGAAATATCAGGATTCAATTGAAGATCGGCCACATTCAAAATCCAAACGGTTTCTGTGGTTTCTTTTTCGGTGTCTACAACAGAAAAGATCAATAACACCTTAAAAACTTCAAAAAGAACATTTAAATAATTGTGAGAACATCGTTTCATACTTACTTTCACTTGATGATGGACAAGATGGTCCTTGTGTACGCGATAACTCTGCGCGCGCACACAACAAGGTAAAATCTGAAATTCAAAGTCAGATAATTTGTGCATCTTGAGATGATTTTCGTCAAATGATTTTTACAATAATTTTCTAATTGCTTTGCTTCAAATCTAGCAAATCATTATATACCAAGTTTTAATTTGTTTAAAGTGAACGTAAGATAGAAATTCACCACTCAGAGCAAAGAAACAGGTATGTCTAATTTCCAAATCTTACCGGCGGTACCTCCAGTGGTATGATATTTCGAAGTTCTCTCTGAAACAACCAAAGATAGAAATGATGAGAGTACACCTCAATGAAATGAAAACAATCAGTGGAACAGTAAGGCTCATATAACGAGATGATACCGCCAAGTCGAAAGGTTGTCACTTCTCTCGACCGTCACGAACTTACAGGCTTTTGAGGTTTCCGTAACTCGGGGGCAACGAAGAGGGGTTTTTCAATCTTTTCCTCAATCGGTGTACTCTGGATTACAGAGAACATAGATGGTCAGATTAGGGAAACGCAACTCATGTTTGATGTAATATCGATCATCAAACTCACGGGTGGTGTTGGCGGATAATAATCGGGAAACGATTGATCCTGTAATAAGAAAATATCGATTTTAACACAAACTGTGTAAGTGAAGTTATGATAACCGTTGTATTATAAAATGAATCACGGGTGCTCCAAAAGTGTGCTTCCGAGATTTAATCAAACATATTCTGCATTTACCACTGACTGACATATAGTTCAGATTACATGCCACAACAATGCCACACTTACGAAACTCCGAATGTCGCCGGTCTCCACGCAGCCAAAATCATTGCGTTCCGTTTGTACACCACACGTCATAAACTGCAGATGGAGTAAATAATTCATTTTCAACGAAAATTAAAGAAGAATTCAAGTAATATTATGAGTTGATCCAACTCGGAGAATTGGCACGTGTCTAATTTAGAAAGTTGGATCATTTTAAAAATTTGTATGCCCTTCGTCATGGACGTGTTTCAAGAATATCACAAGATATGGTCAATACCGGATGTTTTGTTAATCAGTGAATAGATAGATCACTACGTCAATCTACGCATATGCAACTCTGCTGGACAAGAAAAAATTAATTTGAGGTGTACATTCAATTCTGACTCACCATCGGCGGGGTTTGTTGGTCTGACGTGATCGAGCTCAAGTGAGCCAGAGCGGATGATCCCCCGTTCTGTAAAGAAAGATGTCAATGATTGTTTGGTTACGAACAAGTGATTGATGTAAATAAGCGATTTATATCGCCGTGACGTACACATAAATTCGTCTTTTCCGGTTGTTCAACACCAAACCTCGGTGGATCCGCATGGTTTGGATCGATAGGACCCTAGAAAAAGAACAATAAAACAATATTTTACCTTTCGTATAGATACAACAAATTTTCAAAGTATTCTCAACATCTCAGATTTCGCGGAAGTGGATGACTCTAGGGTTACTAAAGTTTTTCTCAAAATGATATGAAATTCAGTTGCAAATAATGCATACAATATGTCGTAATCAATTATGTCTTTACGGAGGCTAAATCTACGCGCGATGAACATTCATGAGTGTAATCGATTTGAATATGTTTGGTTATTCATAATGAAACTACTCTAACCGATTCCACTCAAATTTTTTTGCATTCATGAGTGTAATTCAACTCTAGAAAACGCGTTCTTTACCGTGGGTTTACAGTTTAGTGTCCTCAAGCTTACTAAATTTTAAATCGCCACTTGACGAATGCATGCTTCGGCTCCGGATAAACGCGAAACATTCGCACAATTTTACGGCGAAGTTTCACTTCAAGATCTCCTCCATGTTGGTTGGCGTAGACTGCTGTGTAATGAGTTTATTCAACCAATGATTATCATCGAAGTGACTTATTCCTTGCATGATGGAGATGTTGTTGGTTATGATATATATTGAAAGAAACGTTCTAATTTATTCACCGATGCGCTACCGATTCTAACCACGGCGTGGTGTCTGATGGTACGGACTTCAGCATAATCGAACTGGGCGTGGGTTTGGAAAATTAGCAATTTTGACAAGTGGTTTTAACTTACATTGCTTTGATGGATATGCAACTGACGTATGTTGAACTCAAAGATGATTGGTGGTTGTTCTCCAAACTGCACCTGAAATAGAACGGAGTGCTATGTGTTAGTGAGATGGAATATTCTAACCATATTAAATACGAATTGTACAAGCTTAGGCGAATTCATTGTGTATCTGCATCAACCCTCCTTATGAAAGCTGGACGGGTCGAATTATTCATTGGAAATATTTCAATATTAGTACTGGAGATTCAAAATTAATTCACAACACATTCACGTAAAATGGAAGGCTGTATAATTCAAAACGACTCACGTTGTTCTGCGTGAAGTGTTCACTGCATAGGTTGAATCGGTTCAGGACCACGGGGGTCACATCGTGAGAGGAATTCTAAAAATGAATGGAAATCGAATAACACCATTCCAATCGCTCAAAAGAAACCGACAGCTTGTGTTCAAACGTTATATTTCATGTTGCATATTGTAGCGAAGTGCTAAATGCGAAGTGACAAATGTCAGTGTTGATCAAAATAATTCCAACAATTTCAAGCTAACGAACCCATTCGAACCCGAGGACTAATCGATTGACCTCATTTAACCCGATTATTATCTTCGCCTTAGCAACCAATGCGAGCAAATTATCTCACATTAGTTGCGTCATCTGTAACCTTAATCGCACATTTACGGGGGTGCAGCTGTTTGGGTTTCGAACTCTTTGACCTATTCACCGCACAAAGACACGCTAATCAATGTGGAACTGTTGAACTGCCAGATTCAAAACACGAATGCCTTGAGATTCAGTGGTTCATAAATGTGATGTTCTCCATCTGCAGTAAGCGAAGCTAAGCCAAGTCCTCGAGCGATCGCAACATCGCTCCTATTCACCATCATGATAAACGAGTTTTAACTTAGAGCTTCACACAGTTGACACCACAAGCTAACAAATTTTCCAGCAAAAGTCTTTTGTCCCAGCTATACTCAATTTGTTTGCAAGTGAATTTCAAACTGACATTTTACTGCTTGCCAATTAACATATAATTGTGCAATTTTTTACAAAATAATAAATAATTAATAATTAATAAGAAAATAAATAAATTAGTGTTAAGTAGGTGCGCGAATTCGAGTTAACAAAGACTTATCTTACCTGAAGCAGCTCGAAGTGGATATCAAATTTTAATCCTTAGCAAATAGCTAAATAATGCTAATTCAATCTTGTTGCATCAACCGAATTAGGTCAAATGGTATCACATCATTTAGAGTGAATACGATTCACGTATTGGCCTTCGTGAACGCCAAGCGAAGGTTTCCGCGAGAAAATTTTCCAAATCGCTCAACACTGATATCGTCAAACTATCAAGTGTAAAATTTCAATCATTTAAGGGCAGTTTTAATAGATGGTTACTATCTGAATTCAAACATGTGGAACTCGCCCTAAGGAGGAACATGCTTTGCACTCCTGCTACTGACGAGGTATGGTTATTAGCCAAGTAAAATGCGCTTGAAGGTGGGATGGTGAGTACGAATTGACGCGACAAGCTTTATGTTTGTGTTGTGCTTTTTCGTAGCTTATATCAGGCATCCGTTGTTCACCTAACCTATCGGAGACATAAATATACGGCTAACATTCGCAATGTTTCATTATAATACAGGTCTAGATAAATCGACAAAATTGAGCATTAAAGATTAAAAATTGTGTACAAGGAATGTAACTAAAAGCTCACCTCCAACCTTCCAATTTCCCATGCAGAAGCGAAAACCGATTTGCGATCGCAGGACATTGTGAGAACACACGGATCAAAATGGCAAACTGTCGCACAATTGTGTCATTCTATTTTAAATGCATCACGAGCGAATGGTTAGAGCGGCGCATTGACCTGTCGTCTGATTGGCTCCGGCTGAATCCCCCTTCAATTAAACATCTTGCTAGGCAGAGCAATTTCGTCCTCTGATTGGACGAGTAATCTGGTCGTTCGCACACCAATTTGACCTTCAAACAGACATCGACAAAGAGGTCACTTGCACATGAACAAATAGAAGAGCCAAAAAATATTACAATCGGAATTTAAAGTGACGATAGATTGTGTGCTGTGGTCTTTATAATGTGATTACATGTTTAGTTCTGAAAATCCAAGCACTCACTCCAATTAGTGCTCTTATTTTCCATGAGGAGCTACTTGTTTACGAAGCAAATATGCAGCTTAGTGGAGTTGCTGCTGTGCTTAGCGTTTTCCGATGCGATCGGAAATTGAAATTATTCGTTCCTGCTCATTTGAATTTTCTCGTTTGAATGTTTGAGTGTAGAAAATGCGGAGTTATAAGTAGATTTTTCTTAAGCAAGGTTATACCTGAATGCCACTGTTGCATAGGGTTCGTACAACGAACCACGATGTTCAAAAACAGAATCACAAAGTTATTTGTGGTTAAGCACTCAATGCGTTTATGGATGACCAAATCAATGTCACATCCCCATCCCTTACACTCCACTACCGGTTTCTGGCTGTTTGCCGTCGCCAAGTGGAAACAGTAAGATCAGGTTCAGTGAGCCTTGAAACAGTGCTAAAGTGGTAAACAAAGTTATACTTGTATGCCAATGTTATATAGTGTTCGTACAACGAACCACAATGTTCCGACACGGAATCACAAAGTGATTCTCGGTCAAGCACTCAAGGCAGTTATGGATGACTTTCACTCCACTACCGGTTGGAGTGGAGTAAACTGCATGTTCATTCGGCTATTACAAATAGCGATTGATTTCTAATAACCCATTATCAAATTTCAGCTGCTATCCTGACATTCTTCATCCGTACAAAATTTGAAAATAAATTCCATAATAGAGAACAGCTGAAATTGATGTGGAAAGCGGGATTTGTGTTTATCTGACAAGCATACAGCAAATGAAGCAGAATACCCTCGAAATTATTGTCGCGTACGCATGCTACAGTGACTAATTTGATATTATTCATTCGCAATGTTTCCTCAAATGAAGACCACGTACGCACGTTCAGCTTTGGGCGAGACTTTCCAAGATTGCTCAGATATGCTTCGAACGGACATCTTGTTTATTGAATGTTTGAATCATCGAGCATATGAGATTATGGATGAAATTCATAAACTGCCCGAAACTGAATTTCTTACGGTTCTCATGCACACTTACATTTCGAGGTGTATTGATTTGAGATATTCAAAGCTCTATTATATCCACTAAAATAGATATTCCGGCGTCGAGTCCCCGAACCAACAACGTGCAACCCTTATTTACGGGATATTTCATGTTCCAAATTGAACTACTACAAGTTAAACTTCTCAAAACGTGTTTGATACCGTTTCCATTCTCACCAACCTGCTGTGCATCCTTCAAGCTCAATGTCATGTAAAATCAGCCTTGATGCAAAATAATTCACATTTCGCACCCATTGATTGACAACCAATTGCACTGCTTTATCTTGATCGTGACAATCCTTACTTAAAATTTTGCTTATCCTATATATATATTACATGTTCTTCGGTTGAATTGCACCGCGGACAAATTATGTTTCACCTTATTATTTGGATGATGCTGATTAACTATGTGAACTGTACCACACATAGTTCGTTTTGAAAAACTACCCCATCAAAGTCAGTTGTAAATGTCCACATTCTTATTACAATCGCTTGATGTAAACGCGGCGAATATGCCGCGGTTGCTAAAAGCGATGTTGTGAATTCAGACTGAATGCTCTGCAGCATTTCGACACTTTCCTATAGAACAACATCATCAACGTAGGATTTAAGAGAGACAAAGAGATGCACCGAAACTTGAACCCATGTTTACTGCGTTAGCACTGGTTGATTGGTGCGCAATATTTACACAGGATTCACGGATTCAGGGAAGTTTAGTGATTAATTTGTACAACTGATGTGAGACAACCTGTGCCATTTGATTTTCTGGAATCAGCCATCCCGGTTTGGACGCTTGTTTTTACTTGCCTCCGAAAGTCGGAAGACCGATTGCTGTACATGCAGATGCTTGTTCATAATTCACTTGAATTCCTTCAACATTCGCAGGATTTGGTATCAGTTTGCCATAAGAAGAATCCCGACACTATGGTCGAGCCGCAGCAAAATTTAGTATAAGCCTGATCGCCAACTAGTTAATAAGCGGTTATAATGCCAAGAAGGATGGATAGAGATGGTGGTCGGCGCAATGCGATAACAAACTTTCTCCATTTACAATTAGATGATCAAACGTCACACTTTTGCCCATAAGTGCGCGAAAACCTGGAGTTCACACTTAAATTCCTATTAGACACTTCTTTTCATTGGATAACATACACATGCGTAATTCCAGATGTTTACACTGATCGCTTAGTCACACTACAATCGAAATCTGCCTTAAGCGTAACTCATTATCAATAATTAAGTTCAAATTAAACGGTTTTTAGGTACGGAAAGAAAACAATTCGTGTCGCAGTAAATTGTCTTCATCACATATCCCAAAACCCGTATTCATTCGTTATATGTATGATGATAATTATGCTCATATGGTTTGTTTTTAAGTTTCAATTGTAAAAAATATCAAGGCTACCACAACCATAATCAGATACACAGGTTTCGAAAAAAATGTATAGTTTTCAGGTGACGACTGCTGTGAGTAAATAAAAACCAGATATAACTCAGTCCAGTTCGCTTCAATGAATTTCATTCGGTGAAAACAAATCGTGTTCCAAATAAAACGTTAATTGTTATAACCTATCTACTGATAACATTTAGGCAGCATATAAAATCAACAAAAAATGTAGCTATTCAAAGGCACTAGCCCCACTCACTAACAACAAATCGCGATGCTCCATTCGTGCTCATTCGCAGCTCTGTACTCTGATGTTATGTTTTAGGCGAAAAACGTTTACAAATTACAATCTCAATACAGTGAACAACAGCAAATGTCCACAGACGAATACCCCTGGCTCTAATCTGCACGAGCATCAAAAATATTCATTCTGCCATGCATATGCACAAAAAAGAAAATTCCTCACGTAATCTCCCCTGAGATAACTTCTACTAAGTACTGAGCCTGAGTGATTTTCGCAGCTTGAACATTTGGTCACGTATGAGAACTGTATAACCCTACAGATGTTCGTGGTTCTTAATCAAACCACATCAGCAGGGCATTGTGAAATTAAAGAATCTGTATCTGTTTGACAAATTCCGATTCAATTGACGAACTCACTCGGTATTACACTATATTGAACAGCTGTATGAAAACTTATAGTTACAACTTTATGCTCGATAAAAGAAACGAATAGCTCCCCATTCACTACAAGCAAAGATTACCATACCAATGTACAGTTCTTTATTACATCAATAAATTAAACATCAACCAATAGTTTGTAGCAAAATATGTTCGGAAATCTCGTGATTCAATTGAAGATCAGACACATTTAAAATCCAAACGGTTTCTGTGATTTCTTTTTCGGTGTCTATAACAGAAAAGATCAATCATTCATTAAAAGCTTCAAAAAGTTCATTTAAACAATTGTGAGAACATCGTTTCATACTTACTTTTACTTAATGATGGACGAGACGGTCCTTGTGTACGGGATAACTCTGCGCGCGCACGCAACAAGGTAAAATCTGAAATTCAAAGTCAGATAATTTGTGCATCTTGAGATGATTTTCGTCAAATGATTTTTACAATAGTTTTCAAATTGCTTTGCTTTAAATCTAGCAAATCATTATATACCAAGTTTTAATTTGTTTAAAGTGAACGTAAGATTGAAATTCACCACTCAGAGCAAAGAAACAGGTATGTCTAATTTGCAAATCTTACCGGCGGTACCTCCAGTGGTATAATATTTCGAAGTTCTCTCTGAAACAACCAAAGATAGAAATGATGAGAGTACTTCTCAATGAAATGAAAACAATCAGAGGAACAGTAAGGCTCATATAACGAGATGGTACCGCCAAGTCAAAAGGTTGTCACTTCTCTCGACCGTCACAAACTTACAGGCTTTTGAGGTTTCCGCAACTCGGGGGCAACGAAGAGGGGTTTTTCAATCTTTTCCTCAATCGGTGTACTCTGGATTACAGAGAACATAGATTGTCAGATTAGGGAAACGCAACTCATGTTTGATGTAATATCGATCATCAAACTCACGGGTGGTGTTGGCGGATAATAATCGGGAAACGATTGATCCTGTAATAAGAAAATAGCGATTTTAACACAAACTGTGTAAGTGAAGTTATGATAACCGTTGTATTATAAAATGAATCACGGGTGCTCCAAAAGTGTGCTTCCGAGATTTAATTAAACTAATGTACATATTCTGCATTTACCACTGACTGACATATAGTTCAGATTACATGCCACAACAATGCCACACTTACGAAACTCCGAATGTCGCCGGTCTCCACGCAGCCAAAATCATTGCGTTCCGTTTGTACACCACACGTCATAAACTGCAGATGGAGTAAATAATTCGTTTTCAACGAAAATTAAAGAAGAATTCAAGTAATATTATGAGTTGATCCAACTCGGAGAATTGGCACGTGTCTAATTTAGAAAGTTGGATCATTTTAAAAATTTGTATGCCCTTCGTCATGGACGTGTTTCAAGAATATCACAAGATATGGTCAATACCGGATGTTTTGTTAATCAGTGAATAGATAGATCACTACGTCAATCTACGCATATGCAACTCTGCTGGACAAGAAAAAATTAATTTGAGGTGTACATTCAATTCTGACTCACCATCGGCGGGGTTTGTTGGTCTGACGTGATCGAGCTCAAGTGAGCCAGAGCGGATGATCCCCCGTTCTGTAAAGAAAGATGTCAATGATTGTTTGGTTACGAACAAGTGATTGATGTAAATAAGCGATTTATATCGCCGTGACGTACACATAAATTCGTCTTTTCCGGTTGTTCAACACCAAACCTCGGTGGATCCGCATGGTTTGGATCGATAGGACCCTAGAAAAAGAACAATAAAACAATATTTTACCTTTCGTATAGATACAACAAATTTTCAAAGTATTCTCAACATCTCAGATTTCGCGGAAGTGGATGACTCTAGGGTTACTAAAGTTTTTCTCAAAATGATATGAAATTCAGTTGCAAATAATGCATACAATATGTCGTAATCAATTATGTCTTTACGGAGGCTAAATCTACGCGCGATGAACATTCATGAGTGTAATCGATTTGAATATGTTTGTGTATTCATAATGAAACTACTCTAACCGATTCCACTCAATTGTTTTTGCATTCATGAGTGTAATTCAACTCTAGAAAACGCGTTCTTTACCGTGGGTTTACAGTTTAGTGTCCTCAAGCTTACTAAATTTTAAATCGCCACTTGACGAATGCATGCTTCGGCTCCGGATAAACGCGAAACATTCGCACAATTTTACGGCGAAGTTTCACTTCAAGATCTCCTCCATGTTGGTTGGCGTAGACTGCTGTGTAATGAGTTTATTCAACCAATGATTATCATCGAAGTGACTTATTCCTTGCATGATGGAGATGTTGTTGGTTATGATATATATTGAAAGAAACGTTCTAATTTATTCACCGATGCGCTACCGATTCTAACCACGGCGTGGTGTCTGATGGTACGGACTTCAGCATAATCGAACTGGGCGTGGGTTTGGAAAATTAGCAATTTTGACAAGTGGTTTTAACTTACATTGCTTTGATGGATATGCAACTGACGTATGTTGAACTCAAAGATGATTGGTGGTTGTTCTCCAAACTGCACCTGAAATAGAACGGAGTGCTATGTGTTAGTGAGATGGAATATTCTAACCATATTAAATACGAATTGTACAAGCTTAGGCGAATTCATTGTGTATCTGCATCAACCCTCCTTATGAAAGCTGGACGGGTCGAATTATTCATTGGAAATATTTCAATATTAGTACTGGAGATTCAAAATTAATTCACAACACATTCACGTAAAATGGAAGGCTGTATAATTCAAAACGACTCACGTTGTTCTGCGTGAAGTGTTCACTGCATAGGTTGAATCGGTTCAGGACCACGGGGGTCACATCGTGAGAGGAATTCTAAAAATAAATGGAAATCGAATAACACCATTCCAATCGCTCAAAAGAAACCGACAGCTTGTGTTCAAACGTTATATTTCATGTTGCATATTGTAGCGAAGTGCTAAATGCGAAGTGACAAATGTCAGTGTTGATCAAAATAATTCCAACAATTTCAAGCTAACGAACCCATTCGAACCCGAGGACTAATCGATTGACCTCATTTAACCCGATTATTATCTTCGCCTTAGCAACCAATGCGAGCAAATTATCTCACATTAGTTGCGTCATCTGTAACCTTAATCGCACATTTACGGGGGTGCAGCTGTTTGGGTTTCGAACTCTTTGACCTATTCACCGCACAAAGACACGCTAATCAATGTGGAACTGTTGAACTGCCAGATTCAAAACACGAATGCCTTGAGATTCAGTGGTTCATAAATGTGATGTTCTCCATCTGCAGTAAGCGAAGCTAAGCCAAGTCCTCGAGCGATCGCAACATCGCTCCTATTCACCATCATGATAAACGAGTTTTAACTTAGAGCTTCACACAGTTGACACCACAAGCTAACAAATTTTCCAGCAAAAGTCTTTTGTCCCAGCTATACTCAATTTGTTTGCAAGTGAATTTCAAACTGACATTTTACTGCTTGCCAATTAACATATAATTGTGCAATTTTTTACAAAATAATAAATAATTAATAATTAATAAGAAAATAAATAAATTAGTGTTAAGTAGGTGCGCGAATTCGAGTTAACAAAGACTTATCTTACCTGAAGCAGCTCGAAGTGGATATCAAATTTTAATCCTTAGCAAATAGCTAAATAATGCTAATTCAATCTTGTTGCATCAACCGAATTAGGTCAAATGGTATCACATCATTTAGAGTGAATACGATTCACGTATTGGCCTTCGTGAACGCCAAGCGAAGGTTTCCGCGAGAAAATTTTCCAAATCGCTCAACACTGATATCGTCAAACTATCAAGTGTAAAATTTCAATCATTTAAGGGCAGTTTTAATAGATGGTTACTATCTGAATTCAAACATGTGGAACTCGCCCTAAGGAGGAACATGCTTTGCACTCCTGCTACTGACGAGGTATGGTTATTAGCCAAGTAAAATGCGCTTGAAGGTGGGATGGTGAGTACGAATTGACGCGACAAGCTTTATGTTTGTGTTGTGCTTTTTCGTAGCTTATATCAGGCATCCGTTGTTCACCTAACCTATCGGAGACATAAATATACGGCTAACATTCGCAATGTTTCATTATAATACAGGTCTAGATAAATCGACAAAATTGAGCATTAAAGATTAAAAATTGTGTACAAGGAATGTAACTAAAAGCTCACCTCCAACCTTCCAATTTCCCATGCAGAAGCGAAAACCGATTTGCGATCGCAGGACATTGTGAGAACACACGGATCAAAATGGCAAACTGTCGCACAATTGTGTCATTCTATTTTAAATGCATCACGAGCGAATGGTTAGAGCGGCGCATTGACCTGTCGTCTGATTGGCTCCGGCTGAATCCCCCTTCAATTAAACATCTTGCTAGGCAGAGCAATTTCGTCCTCTGATTGGACGAGTAATCTGGTCGTTCGCACACCAATTTGACCTTCAAACAGACATCGACAAAGAGGTCACTTGCACATGAACAAATAGAAGAGCCAAAAAATATTACAATCGGAATTTAAAGTGACGATAGATTGTGTGCTGTGGTCTTTATAATGTGATTACATGTTTAGTTCTGAAAATCCAAGCACTCACTCCAATTAGTGCTCTTATTTTCCATGAGGAGCTACTTGTTTACGAAGCAAATATGCAGCTTAGTGGAGTTGCTGCTGTGCTTAGCGTTTTCCGATGCGATCGGAAATTGAAATTATTCGTTCCTGCTCATTTGAATTTTCTCGTTTGAATGTTTGAGTGTAGAAAATGCGGAGTTATAAGTAGATTTTTCTTAAGCAAGGTTATACCTGAATGCCACTGTTGCATAGGGTTCGTACAACGAACCACGATGTTCAAAAACAGAATCATAAAGTTATTTGTGGTTAAGCACTCGAGGCGTTTATGGATGACCAAATTAATGTCTTGCTCACATCCCCATCCCTTACACTCCACTACCGGTTTCTGGCTGTTTGCCGTCGCCAAGTGGAAACAGTAAGATCAGGTTCAGTGAGCCTTGAAACAGTGCTAAAGTGGTAAACAAAGTTATACTTGTATGCCAATGTTATATAGGGTTCGTACAACGAACCACAATGTTCAGACACGGAATCACAAAGTGATTCTCGGTCAAGCACTCAAGGCAGTTATGGATGACTTTCACTCCACTACCGGTTGGAGTGGAGTAAACTGCATGTTCATTCGGCTATTACAAATAGCGATTGATTTCTAATAACCCATTATCAAATTTCAGCTGCTATCCTGACATTCTTCATCCGTACAAAATTTGAAAATAAATTCCATAATAGAGAACAGCTGAAATTGATGTGGAAAGCGGGATTTGTGTTTATCTGACAAGCATACAGCAAATGAAGCAGAATACCCTCGAAATTATTGTCGCGTACGCATGCTACAGTGACTAATTTGATATTATTCATTCGCAATGTTTCCTCAAATGAAGACCACGTACGCACGTTCAGCTTTGGGCGAGACTTTCCAAGATTGCTCAGATATGCTTCGAACGGACATCTTGTTTATTGAATGTTTGAATCATCGAGCATATGAGATTATGGATGAAATTCATAAACTGCCCGAAACTGAATTTCTTACGGTTCTCATGCACACTTACATTTCGAGGTGTATTGATTTGAGATATTCAAAGCTCTATTATATCCACTAAAATAGATATTCCGGCGTCGAGTCCCCGAACCAACAACGTGCAACCCTTATTTACGGGATATTTCATGTTCCAAATTGAACTACTACAAGTTAAACTTCTCAAAACGTGTTTGATACCGTTTCCATTCTCACCAACCTGCTGTGCATCCTTCAAGCTCAATGTCATGTAAAATCAGCCTTGATGCAAAATAATTCACATTTCGCACCCATTGATTGACAACCAATTGCACTGCTTTATCTTGATCGTGACAATCCTTACTTAAAATTTTGCTTATCCTATATATATATTACATGTTCTTCGGTTGAATTGCACCGCGGACAAATTATGTTTCACCTTATTATTTGGATGATGCTGATTAACTATGTGAACTGTACCACACATAGTTCGTTTTGAAAAACTACCCCATCAAAGTCAGTTGTAAATGTCCACATTCTTATTACAATCGCTTGAT
Source organism: Atriophallophorus winterbourni (assembly GCA_013407085.1). NCBI lineage: Eukaryota > Metazoa > Platyhelminthes > Trematoda > Plagiorchiida > Microphallidae > Atriophallophorus > Atriophallophorus winterbourni. The sequence continues at coordinate 48,443 of JACCGJ010003819.1, read as the reverse complement.
GTAAACGCGGCGAATATGCCGCGGTTGCTAAAAGCGATGTTGTGAATTCAGACTGAATGCTCTGCAGCATTTCGACACTTTCCTATAGAACAACATCATCAACGTAGGATTTAAGAGAGACAAAGAGATGCACCGAAACTTGAACCCATGTTTACTGCGTTAGCACTGGTTGATTGGTGCGCAATATTTACACAGGATTCACGGATTCAGGGAAGTTTAGTGATTAATTTGTACAACTGATGTGAGACAACCTGTGCCATTTGATTTTCTGGAATCAGCCATCCCGGTTTGGACGCTTGTTTTTACTTGCCTCCGGAAGTCGGAAGACCGATTGCTGTACATGCAGATGCTTGTTCATAATTTACACTTGAATTCCTTTAACATTTGCAGGATTCGGTATCAGTTTGCCATAAGAAGAATCCCGACACTATGGTCGAGCCGCAGCAAAATTTAGTATAAGCCTGATCGCCAACTAGTTAATAAGCGGTTATAATGCCAAGAAGGATGGATAGAGATGGTGGTCGGCGCAATGCGATAACAAACTTTCTCCATTTACAATTAGATGATCAAACGTCACACTTTTGCCCATAAGTGCGCGAAAACCTGGAGTTCACACTTAAATTCCTATTAGACACTTCTTTTCATTGGATAACATACACATGCGTAATTCCAGATGTTTACACTGATCGCTTAGTCACACTACAATCGAAATCTGCCTTAAGCGTAACTCATTATCAATAATTAAGTTCAAATTAAACGGTTTTTAGGTACGGAAAGAAAACAATTCGTGTCGCAGTAAATTGTCTTCATCACATATCCCAAAACCCGTATTCATTCGTTATATGTATGATGATAATTATGCTCATATGGTTTGTTTTTAAGTTTCAATTGTAAAAAATATCAAGGCTACCACAACCATAATCAGATACACAGGTTTCGAAAAAAATGTATAGTTTTCAGGTGACGACTGCTGTGAGTAAATAAAAACCAGATATAACTCAGTCCAGTTCGCTTCAATGAATTTCATTCGGTGAAAACAAATCGTGTTCCAAATAAAACGTTAATTGTTATAACCTATCTACTGATAACATTTAGGCAGCATATAAAATCAACAAAAAATGTAGCTATTCAAAGGCACTAGCCCCACTCACTAACAACAAATCGCGATGCTCCATTCGTGCTCATTCGCAGCTCTGTACTCTGATGTTATGTTTTAGGCGAAAAACGTTTACAAATTACAATCTCAATACAGTGAACAACAGCAAATGTCCACAGACGAATACCCCTGGCTCTAATCTGCACGAGCATCAAAAATATTCATTCTGCCATGCATATGCACAAAAAAGAAAATTCCTCACGTAATCTCCCCTGAGATAACTTCTACTAAGTACTGAGCCTGAGTGATTTTCGCAGCTTGAACATTTGGTCACGTATGAGAACTGTATAACCCTACAGATGTTCGTGGTTCTTAATCAAACCACATCAGCAGGGCATTGTGAAATTAAAGAATCTGTATCTGTTTGACAAATTCCGATTCAATTGACGAACTCATTCGGTATTACACTATATTAAACAGCTGTATGAAAACTTACGGATAGCTCCCCATTCACTATAAGCAAAGATTACCATACCAATGTACAGTTCTTTATTACATCAAAAAATTGAACATCAACCAATATTTTGTAGCAAAATATGTTCGGAAAGCTCATGATTCAATTGAAGATCAGACACATTTAAAATCCAAACGGATTCTGTGATTTCTTTTTCGGTGTCTATAACAGAAAAGATCAATCATTCATTAAAAGCTTCAAAAAGTACATTTAAACAATTGTGAGAACATCGTTTCATACTTACTTTCACTTGATGATGGACAAGATGGTCCTTGTGTACGCGATAACTCTGCGCGCGCACACAACAAGGTAAAATCTGAAATTCAAAGTCAGATAATTTGTGCATCTTGAGATGATTTTCGTCAAATGATTTTTACAATAATTTTCTAATTGCTTTGCTTCAAATCTAGCAAATCATTATATACCAAGTTTTAATTTGTTTAAAGTGAACGTAAGATAGAAATTCACCACTCAGAGCAAAGAAACAGGTATGTCTAATTTCCAAATCTTACCGGCGGTACCTCCAGTGGTATGATATTTCGAAGTTCTCTCTGAAACAACCAAAGATAGAAAGAACTTTAGTGAACCCGATTGTCCTCCACTTTTCGCGAATATGAGATGAGAAATATTTTTAAAATTTTTGGTGTATCTATACGACAGGTCAATTATTGTGTTTATTGTTCCGTTTCTAGGGTTTGGGGTGAACATCGGAAAAGACGAATTTATGTGTTTCTATCAACGTACAACGCGGCCCATTGTGCAGGAAATATTGTAATTGTATTCAGTTATCGAAGACAAAGACGTAACAGCGTAACAATCTGAATGAATCAGATGAATCGAATGAATTGCAAAAAAATATTACAAAATAAATCTTCATCAGAAATCCAGCAAGGTAAATTCATATCGCGCGCGCTATCCACGGCCAGTTTCAGTTTCGCTGCTACAGTGAAGCATTTTTAGTACGCACAGTGTCCATTTTTCATTTTCACGTTGCTCCCGACCCAAGGTTAGAACAATCCGTCTAGAGAGAGGATGTCCACAATTTCTGAACCAATATATGTAACGTAGGATAAATACCACAGTAGCTTTAAATTGAGCGCACTTCATCTTTGTTCTGTTTTTCCCTTTCAGACCGACGGCGAGGTCCTTGGTCGTCCGTTGGTCTATACAATGAGCACACATCCTGGAACACAATGATTTGTCGTATATTTGACTGCGTGATTGCGCGCACGTTTTCAATAACTTCTTTTGTACTGCGTGACTTTTACTAGCTACGGCTGTGCATCATTCCATACACCTTTGTGACCCGACTTCCGGAGTTCTCATTTGGTGTGTGTGCTATTATTGTGCTTGTTGTAAACTGAAGCTTTACCTCGACCGTTTCGTTTGGTGACGAGGATGTACAAAAACCCGTGAACGCCATGTCGAAAACGGATGAAAATTTTGATGCTAGACATCAAAAGTGTTCGGTAAACTTTTTTTCTCTAGTCGCCTGTGGTGATTGTTCGAATAACAAGCAATAATACTAAATATTCATTTGCATGCTTTTCCGTGGGTGTGAATACGAAAACCAGCAATGATCTTTGTTTCATGGTTATGGTTTTAACCCCATTAAACATGCTCTAGGTTGGACACGTAATGGAACAGGTTATCGTACCAGCCTATCCACAGTGGTATAACAACCTCGTTGTTTAAGCAATAATACTGTGATTCATATTCTCATTGTTAAACTTATATACATCAATATATACCGTGTAATTCGAATACTGAGAGTGGTTTATTCTCAATTCTATTTTCGGGTTGATTGTTTTATTTAATTCAATACAATACAATTCATTACATCGCCCTCCTTCCGTGTTTTCTCCGGGGAACGATTTTTTCCTCTGGTCATTCCGCACCAAATTCTTCACGAAAATTTCCCTACGGAATTATATGTGTCCAATATTATATCACTTCTGGACGACAATGCGGCAAGACAATTCCAATCTTCACCGTCCTAAACCATCAGCAGGCACATCCGACGTCTTTCACAACCCATGGAAAGGACCTTTTGTTATACTTGAAAATGACGATATCCAAATAGCTCGAAATTGCAATCTATAATCATTTCCAACCCGGTTAGAGTTACGCGCAAGAATTGTCCAAACGTTGCAAAACCAATTTATTCGTAATGAACAATTTTCAATAAATAACGGTACCATACAAATATGCACAAATGCAAGAAATTACCTCAACACTGAAAATCCGGGATTAGTTTCAATATTAATTACGAGCGTCCATAAGCATAAAATATGGCGCAGGTGCAATCTGGTAAAATGCGAGCCAACAAATGGCGGGAAAGATTAAAACAAAATTAAGAAGTGTGTGAAAAAGCTGAAGACAATTTCTTGTAAAATATTTAAAAACATCAAAAATGAATGTGTACAATTTGTTGGGAGCACAAAATAGGGAGTCCAGACAGGCCAAATGATTACGAAACTAAAATGTGAAAATCACATTTACACTGGCACCCGGAAGCCACGCGGCTTCAAACATACAACATACACATATCTTCAAAATTTGGTTATACCCTGGAGAAATCGGGTAAACGACACACCCTACACTACATGTGACAATTCAGAACGATACAAAGTCCTATCTACAAATTGAAGTTAACTACTCATAAGTAATTGAAAATCAATAATATTGGCCAACACGACGGCACTCACTGACGCCCCGGAATCAGAATGTTAGTAATCAACGCTTGGGCATAACCACACAAGTCTTGTACCTCATTTTTAATTATCATGCGTATGCTTTGGAAACCGAAGGTCAGAGCAATCTATAAACAATTTTACATGTCAACAACACATCTTTAAGGGCCGGAGCCGTCTATAATTCCAAATGTTTCGAACATTTGGTGCATGAGCAAAGCATGGGAGGTACCTTCGTCGAGTTCGACCTTTTGCAGGTGTACAGGTGTCATGTTGACAGCACTGTGTCGCGCTTCCATTTATCATTTGCATATTTGGTGTTCATCGGTCTCAAGGGGTGCACCACGCACCTTGGTCCGTTATCGCAGGATGTTAGCATGCATGAGCATGTGATCCGTGGCCGAATACAATGAATGCACCACGCATGGGGTCGCGTGCAATCATGGCCTGCGATAGAATAGTTTTTGGATAAGGAGCTTCTGGCAACAGTTCACTGATACAACTGATGACAACCTGACACACTGTCTCGGTTATGAAAGTACGCATTGTAGGTAACGCTCGACAAAGTGACAGCCCTACCGCACTGCCCATGAGCATCCTTTTTATATCATCATAATGTATTCATAGCGCATGCGCACTGGCACCATTTACCACAGGTGCGTCTTTAAGGGCCGGAGCCGTCTATATTTACTATTTATCACAAATTTCTTACAGAGCTACATTGTATATTAAGCGCCATCGTCAATGAGCAATATTCCGACAACTTTCTACCTATCCAACGCCCCTCCAAGGAGACAGAGGGATAGAACGTCCATATTTATTAGGCTGTCAGCAGTTTTAATTGTCGCCTGTCTAACGAGGCCGTCAGGTCCCAGAAGGGTAGCAATTACCAACCCCATAGGCCTTTTATCTCGGGGACAATTCATCTTCGTTAGAAGGACTAGATCTCCCGTCATGAGTTTTTGCTGTGGCTTAAGCCACTTAAGGGTTACTCACGCTTCCAACGTTTCCAAAAGTTATCTGCTAACTGACGCGCTTGTCGCCATCTTTTGTCATTATTTCTATTAAAGGAATATTGTCGTCGATCAAACTAGCGTTAGATCTGTGTAGCAACAAATCATTTGGAGATAGAGCTGATGGTCGTTCTGGGTCATCATAAACCGGGATGATCAGTCGATCATTCATTCTTCTTTCAGCTTCTGCAAGTGCAGTCAAGATTACTTCGTCCGAAACAACTTGTTGCTTTACAAGATGGCTTAATATCTTACTTATTGTTCTGATCATCCGCTTCCACGCTCCACCGCGATGGTTGGCTGATGAGAGATAGAAATGGCATTCTATATCATGTTTATCTGTCGCGTCGGTGATACGGCTTTGATTCAGAGAACGAAATTTTTTTTTCGTTCTGTTACAGCTCCAACGAAATTAGATCCATTGTCGCTATAGAAAGCGCTTTGAGTTTTTCTCCTACGTACGAGTCTATCTAAGGCCATTAGAAATGCGTCTATGGTAAGGTCATTAATAAATTCAATGTGGACTGCCCGTATCTGCAGCATGTGAATAAACAGCCATAGCGTTTGGCTTCACCTCTCCCACGCCTAACGGAAGGGACCGAAATAATCAACAGCGGTGTGACTAAAGACGTGTAAACCCCTGTCGGTTCTAAATGTCGGGAGAGGCGCCATGGCCTGAGGGCATGGAAGATCATGCAGGCGTCTGCACTCCAATGTACCAATGGACTGTTGGTCTGACGTGATCGCGTTCAAGTGAGCCAGAGCGGATGATCCCCCATTCTGAAAAGAAAGACGTCAATGATTGTTTGGTTACGAACAAGTGAATGAAGTGAATAAGCGTTTTATATCGCCGTGACGTACACATAAATTCGTCTTTTCCGATTGTTCAACACCAAACCGCGGTGGATTCGCATGGTTTGGATCGATAGGAGCCTAGAAACAGAACAATAAAACAATTTTTTACCTTTCGTATAGATACAAAAAATTTTCAAAGAATTGCCAACATCGCAGATTTCGCGAAAGTGGATGACTCTAGGGTTACTAAAGTTTTTCTCAAAATGATATGAAATTCAGTTGCAAATAATGCATACAATATGTCGTAATCAATTATGTCTCTACGGAGGCTAAATCTACGCGCGATGAACATTCATGAGTGCAATTCAACTCTAGAAAACGCGTTCTTTACCGTGGGTTTACAGTTTCGTGTCCTCAAGCTTACTAAATTTTAAATAGCCACATGACGAATGAATGCTTCGGCTCCGGATAAACGCGAAACATTCGCACAATTTTTCGGCGAAGTTTCACCTCAGCGAGTGACATTTTAACAATCTCATCCTCAAGATGAATGTACATTCCGTGATTGTTAACGTCATCTGCATACAAGATCTCCTCCATGTGGGAGGAGTAGATTGTGGTGTAATGAGTTTATTCAAGTATTTAGTATCTTCGAAGTGACTTATTCCTTGCATGATGGAGATGATTTTGGTTATGATATTTATTGAAAGAAACGTTCTAATTTATTCACCGATGCGCTACTGATTCTAACCACGGCGTGGTGTCTGATGTTAACAGTGATTGTAGCTTCATAAAAGCTGTTTCGCATTCGCGTGACCAATTTCATGGTACATCTTTTTGAAGAAGTCGATTGAGCGGTGAACACAGTGTGTAGTGATGGCAAGAATGCACTGTAATATCTGATCAAACCAAGGAATGTTCGCAGGGATGCAACATCTTTTGGAGCGGGCATCTGCTGGATTGGTTGTATGTTGCCAGGGTCAGGGTGGCGTCCACTGTGATCGAAAATGAAACCAAGGTATTTTATTGATTTCATATAGAACAAGCATTTCTCTAGACGAAGGCGTAAACCACTTTCAGCGATCCGCTTCAAGGTTTTGTTGATGCGACCATCGAGTTCTTCATCGGAGTAACCGACAATGAGTAGATCGTCCAGGTATGCGGCCACACCTAGGATGCCAGACATAATGGTGTCCATCAGTTGTTGGAAAACGGTTGGAGCAGTCTTCACACCAAAAGGAAGACGCTGATACTGGAACAATCCCTTGTGGGTATTACTCGTTAGCAGTTCTCGCGAATCAGGTGCAACTTCGATATGTAGATAGGCGTCAGCTAGGTCGAGCTTTGTGAAGTACAAACCACCATTGAGCATTGTGAACAAATCATCTGCTATAGGTAATGGATAATTGTGAGTTTCCAAAATGGCATTCAATCCGGTTGAATAATCGGCGCAGATTCGGATAGATCCATTCGGCTTTTTAACGACAACAATGGGTGCGGCCCATGCAAAGTACGTTACGGGAACCAGAACACCTTGATCTTGTAGCCTTTGAAGTTCAGCTTCGACCTGTGGTAGGGATGCATACGGCACAGGTTGTTTTGGTCTGGATACAGGCTTTGCGTCATTTTTGAGATGGAGATTAGGTTGCGCCATGTTACATGTTCCAAGTTCGTTTTTAAACACGGTTGCGTTTTCAAGCATTATCGCGTCTTGCTTTTTCTGAAGTGTTTCGGTTGCTTGTACCTGATTGCAAATTTCACTGATCAGAAGGCGAGCCAAATCGGGAAGATCGAACCAATCTAGGCCCAGCAGGTTGAGTTGTGAATTAAACACGTAGCACGTGCCTACGACCGTTGAGCTTCCGAATGAGATTTTGCATTGTAGCTGTCCAGTCAGCTGTACAGAACCTCAACAGGCACTGTTGGCGGTCTGCATCGTAGGATTGAGTTATGGGGAAACAAGTTTCCGCCAGAGTTTTCGGGAAACGATCGTAATGTCCGATGCAGTGTCCAACTGCAATCGAACAGATTGACCGTTGATCTGGACTATTACGAATTTTCTCCGATCGGCTGCGTTGACTTGAAACGTAGCCAAAAGACTGAGAGACTTCTTCGAAGGCTTGTGTGAAGGCTTCGAGCGAACAATACTCTGTTGTCAGAAACCATCCTTGTGATCAACGATGTTACGTCGTTGACATCGGTGTTGCTTGAACGGGCAGAATTTGACGAAATGCCATGCACCGCATAGCTTCTTTGATCCTGGCGAAGATGGAGGTGGTTTCTGGGAACCAGGTTGATTCGGGCCAAGACTGCGTATCTTCTTTTGGATCGTATGTACCGCATGTTTGCCATGGTCCCCAAGGTGGACCATAGCCGAATCCCGATTGAGATTGACTGCAGGCTTGCCATGGCCCCCATATTGGACCATAGCCGAATCCCGTTGGAGATTTACCAATCGAAGATACTCGTCACCAATGGCTTGAGGCATGAGTGAGGGGTCCTGTTCCAATCGATTAATGAGCGGAATCCTGATATCTGTGAAACTTGAAGACTGGAGACTGCATATAAATATGAGCGATTTAAATTGATCATCCGTTAGAGAACGAAGCTTAAAACGCTCACACTCTCTGTTAACAATGCCCATGTGTGTTAAGAAATTGTCGGATTCCTGCATAACCAGTTTTAGGCAGCGATAACGTGTGTTAAAGAGTAATGACCTGTCTCCAAATAGTTGTTTTAGTTGTAGGACGTTTCGTCATCAAGCTAGATGACATCATCAGCAGAACTTCTTTCGAAGTGACTTAAAATTGGTATTCATTGGTTTTTATAAGGTCCGTCTGTCCGTTCGCCATCACTCCCGTTGGTTGGTGGAATTCATGTGTTGCATTCTTGTCCAGCCTAATTGCCGAAGCAGTCATGCAACGTTTTGGAACGACGGCCAAAGTTATGGATCCGCTATGTGGACGACACATCTGTTATCATAAAAAGAACCGAACTGGACGAATCGTATCGACTACTGAAATGCGTATTCAGGGGAATCCAATTTACCAGAGAAACTGAAGTTGACAGCTGCCTGGCATTCCTGGACGTTCAAGTGAGACGAACAAGCGAAGGAAATTTGGAAACCAGTGTCTACAGGAAGAATTGTCACACGGATCAAATCTTGAATTTCCACAGCAAGCATCCAACCAGCCATAAACGCAGCTGCATTAGAACCCTATTCAAAAGAACAGCAACACATTGCAGCACGCCGGAACTGAGAAGACAAGAAGAAGAATACCTGTTCAAAGTGTTCCAGAAGAATGAATACCCGAGAAGCTTTTTCCTACGCCAAAAGTTCAACCGTAACCAACAAAGAAACGATGACGAAAACAGAGTTAGACGCGCTCTTCCGTATGTGCAGAGTATATCAGAAATCGCAGCTCGAGTCCTTCGGCCATTTGAAATAGAGGTCGCGCACAAACCCGTGTCAACATTACGCAATCACTTCAACAATATAAAAGAAAAGTGGCAAAGGAAGAACAATCGAATATTGCCTACAAGATTACGTGCAGAGATTGCAAGAACTACATCGGACAAACCGGCCGCAAGTTAAGCACAAGACTACACAAACACCGGTTAGCTGTACGAAGGCACGACCCAAGGTTATTGATTTCAATACATGTCGATCAATTCGGACACCAATTCGATTGGGACAACGCGAAGATTTTAGCCAAAACCACCCGACGAGCGCGAGAATTCAACGAAGCGTGGCACTCATCAACGACATCAATCAACCAGCACATTCAATTGGCTACAACCTATGGACCAACGAATACTCGCTGGACAAGAATGCAACACATGAATTCCACCAACCAACGGGAGTGATGGCGAACGGACAGACGGACCTTATAAAAACCAATGAATACCAATTTTAAGTCACTTCGAAAGAAGTTCTGCTGATAATGTCATCTAGCTTGATGACGAAACGTCCTACAACAACAATACAAGTTCGGCGAAGACCACCTGAACAACATCCTCATCCTGAGCTACGCATATTCTCCTCTATTACTGAGTTGTTTTAGTGTTTCGACCGTCTGTATGAATGAACGGTCGCGTGGGTTTTGTGGCAAGATATAGTTACAATATTTATCGAGTTCACTGGGGCCAAGTTTGCGAAGTAGGAGTCTAACTTTCCACGCATCGTCCTGTGTGGCAAAATCTACGCGGAATAAATCTTCATACCTACGGAACCACGTCTCGAACGTGACATTAGCCCCAGCATCGAAATTAAACTCATGGATACTATTAGCAATAACATGGACGGATGGCGGAGCACTGCTGCTCGCTGAAATTTAAATTTTGAACTAATAATTACATCAACTTTATTTGCTGTTCAAGCAAAATTTCTAATTTACACTGATCCATTTGTTTAAAAAAAATTAAAATCCCCGTCGCCAATAATGTTATATATTACCCGAGTAGAACCCAAGTATTAATTACCCAAAATGTTTAACAGTGAAAACCTTCTATGCTATTAGTCACAATTGACTAACTAACCCAACACTACGCGTAGCAAGAACAAAGGCAGGCCGTTTAGATAAAGAGCTTTACCGTCTCTGACCAAAAAGCCATTAGGCTGCGGCTCGTGTGTACTGAATCATTAAAGCCGACAAAATGGACCAATCAGAATCGAGAATCTTAAATTATAAGTTATAAGGAGGATAATAATAATAGTTCCTCAACAATAAACAACTTATTCTCCGAATATCGCTTAAACTAAAATGCCCATCAGATCTAATCGGTTTTAGCTTACACTGTATCCGATGGGAAGACCTGACACGGAGATCTGTTCGGTTGGGCGACCACAACATATGTTGCTGGCTCCTACGGAACTGGTCGGGCAAACAAAGCTACTCAAATGTGCCAGTCTGGAGAACAGTTCATAAAAGCTTAATTGCGATCGGTCAAACGGTGGACGGTAGCCCAGGTCGTTAAGGCGTGGGACTACAATTGTGATGGTCGGGGATTCGAATCCCACCTCGAAGCGGTGAATATGCACTGCTGATGAGCTCAAATGAGAGAGAAACGCGAGTCCAGTGCTTCCATTATGGACCGTCGTGATCAACTTTGTGAATAGTTCGATGGGCTTGGCACGGCTTAGTAGTCACAAATATAAACCATGTTTGTGTTTAAACGGGCTACGATATGAACGTACAAAATTGTGCTCGCATACTTTTCGATATTGTGGCTCACTCGATTGACGGATCTAGACGGTTCGTATATCATTAAACTTGTCTCAACTCACTCATTTGGAATCTACTATTTTCAAGTCGGAGAAACGTGAATTCTTGAAAATCGAAAATTTCCAGTTTCTACCCAACATTACATACGCGCGCAACATTGCTTCCAATCCAAAATAACGCAACAACTCCGATACCATCAGGAAGATCTCGCTATTTGGTATTTACTGACAGTTATTTCAACACTGTCGGATCAAATTTCACAGAACAGCCTTTACGTGAAAGTGTACGCCATTTTACTGTCCGTTGTATTGCACTGCATCGCATCCACTCGTTCTTGCACTCCACCGAGAGACACCTTCTTGTGTGCGACTATCTCCTCCTGGAGGATAAGTCGGCTTCAATGAAGATTCTTGGGAATTTGGGTACAAAGCGGCGTCCCCAGCACCACTCGGCGTTTGTTCGAGTCAGCTTCTCTAGCCTTTGCACAACCAAATGAGACCTGCAAGGCAGCAGGGAGTTGACAGAAACAGGTGGTGTGCATCAACTAACCGTCTACCAGAATCTGTTCCAGGTTTTTCCTCCGGGTTTTCTCCCGAAGCCTTTCCCGCTATCGGGTATCCCGCAAGGCAGCGGAGGTTTAAAATTAGGGTTTTCCTTCCCTTAGATGAAATGCCCTCCCGGGCTAACGAGCTACATCTGCCCGAAGCACACTGGTTTTCAGGCGCTAGTCACTCGCCCTTGCCCCTTTTCCTGTTGGTAGAGGCAGTTCCGCCGGACTCGGGGAGCCACTCGTGCAGGCCAGAAGCTGGACTTGCATGTCAGAGGCTATTTGAGACGCGCGCCATATGAGAGCATTTTATAAACAGTGGGAGCTTATCCCCACTGCCACCCCCGGCTATGACAACCTTTGGAACCGAGAGACACCTATCGATAATCGACCGCTTCGACCAGTGTATCGACTTGATCTCGCGAAATTGTAACGATGACCGACAACGTGACCTTAAACGGACCTGACGACGAGGCTTGTAAAAAGTGCAAACATTGTTAAAAGCTGGTAAGTCCCAGATCGCGTCAAGTTAAATGTTACTTGTGTTCAATTGCTATTCATGCAAACTGTGAAAAGTATTTATCACCCGAATCTGTGATTCTTATTAATAATGAAAAATTACCAGGCATCTGCTATATATGTAATCCATGCAGATTGAAAGTAACTAGTGATTCAATTATGGAAAGACGTATAGTTGCTGTAGAGGCGAACCTTAAACGGCTTGAAAACATGTTACAGTCTTTTTAAATATTTGCGTGTCAGAAAGCGCTGACACCAGTTCTAAACGCAGTCCCTAATCACTTTAACCGCAAGTCATACAGGGAAGCGCAAACTACTACGGAAACGCTTATTTCTCTAGAAATCGACCAAAGTCCCTTCCAACAGCTCGGTACGACCGATGAGTCTACGAATCAGACCTGTAGACAAGTGAATAAAAGTGCTGAATTATCGAAGGATGTGCATAAGCTTAGACCGAAGAGTTTGAACACTAAAAACCCCCAAAGGACAAGCATCGAAGATCTAATGGTAATTTGTAGTAATCTCATTGAATCAACTTCGCCATCGCTAAAATGACGCTAAGCAGATGACAGGAAACAATGGAATGAACTTTGCAGAAGCTTAGATATCACTGCCTCACCTACGTCGGTTACGCGATTGTTTAGACCCCCGAACTCACCTCGTGTGAACACACCCAGATTACTGCATGTAGTGATCATGTCCGTCCAAGATGTAGAAAGATGTAGAAGATGTTGCTCGCCTCATCCTTCTTAGTCGTAAACAAATCGACTGTGCGAATATTTCCGGACGTTCCGTGGGAAGAACGGCAAATTCGTCGTAATAATCCGGAACTAGCAAAAGAGGCTATAAATTGCAGAGCTGTTATAGTTCATGGTGTACTCATTTCGAACGAAGTAGAATCCAGCAAACGTCTGCAACACGATTGCAGTGAATGGAGATTTTTACAAGAGATCCTAGGTTTAAAGGACATAATAACGACTCATGTTATGCGGCTTATACCGAAATAAGAAACGGATCAGCCTCCTTCGCTTAAAATATCATTCCACACAAATGAGATGAAGGATAGAATACTCCAGGCGTGGTATCAATGCGAAAATTGGCACCACCTAAAATTCGTATGTGGGCTGTATACGACATAAAACGCACGAACACTATTGTTCCTGAAATGACTTCGCTACCAAGTCAATCAAATGCACATGAGACAAAATAACCTGGAGCAGCCGACCAATTCTGGGTCGGTGAATCAACTACTATGAGCTCTTCATCTGCAACAAAAATCAAAATCTATATCATGCTGTTACACCAATGCTCAGGGCTATCTGGACAAGTTCACTGAACTGTATTCACGTGCGACCGTGGCCTCTTGGGATTTGATTGCAGTGACAGAAACCTGGTTGAGTAATTCTATACACGACTCTGAACTCAAAATCTATCACATGACGATATACAGAAAAGATCGAGCAACAAAATGTGGCGGAGTCCTCCTCTACTTACATGAAAGCATCAACTGCACTATACTACTCTCCCCGAGTTAGATGTACTAGATACATTGTTTTTCTCTTTTAACTTACAAGTGCCTCTTAGCATTGATTTATCGCCCCCTTGATCATCTGCCGCTGACACTGTTCTTTCTAATGCAATACGTTTTGCATTGAAGCTCACTTAATCGCATTCTCTCCTCCTCGGTGATTTTAATCTACCGACACTTGCAACACACATTACAAGTGACGATTCGTTCAAAAGCTTTCTTCAAGAAATAATGACTTGCACCCCTCTTTACAACCATGTGCAACAACCAACGCGATCTCGATCTGAACAAACCCCGTATACCCAGGACCTCACACTTACAAACGAAGAACTCATGATGGAATCTGTTTTCTATACAGCTCCACTCGGATTGAGTGATCATGTTGATTATTTTTATCAATACGAACCAGCAGGAAATACTCAACCAACGTATAAAACTGTGAACTATGACTTACTTCGAGCTCTTACTACTGCAAATCGATGGGATTTCCTTGAATTCAAATCAGCTAAATCTGGGAAACGATTTACAGCCAACTCCGTATTATCATTGATTTATCATCGAAGGTGAAAATAAAATCCAGCAAACAGCGTCCGAAAAAGCATTTCGTTATTTGCGGACGACATAAAGATTTAGAGCAGCATGCGTAGTCCAGAAGACTATATGCTATTACAAAAGGATCTTGATACGCTTCACAGCTGGTAGTTAAAGAACAAACTGCCTTTTAACGGTGTGCAGTCATGGTCTCCGTGGCTCAAGAGGGACGTGGAACTAATGCAGCGAATCTATCACCGCTCAACAAAACTAGTTCTCAGCATCTGAAACAAACCATATAAAGAAAGGATAGCTCAAGTGAATCTGTTAGAATTTCCCTATCGACGAATCAGAGGAAACCTTATCTTACTTTACAAAACATTCCTTACCCCGAACCATCCCTTACAGGATTTATTCACGCGAAGGGATACGAGAAATTATCGGACCCATGAATATGTGCTAGTCGTACCCCATTCCCGCCTGAACTGTAGAAGGTATTTTTACTCTGCCGTGTCTGTTTTACTTGGAACAGTTTACCTTCAATCGTTGCTCACTTCACTAGCTTGCATGAATTTAAAACGAAATTAGACGATTTTTTATTGCATTATTCGTTTCCAGAACACTTATACTGTTTATCTACTTCCTTATATTGTCTATACACTTAAATTTCAATTTTTACCATCCTATGGTTGTTGTTAAGCTAGTTGCTTTTTAGACCATTAAAAACCATGCTATTTTTTGTGTCACTTGCGCCAATGGCTGTTGGCGTTACGTGTAAAGGTTTATGTACAACCAGTTGAACCACTAACCACTGAAAAACATATGTACTAAATAGGTAACGCTATGCTCATGCATGTATGCTGCGCAAACTGCTTCGATTTGTAACACTACACTTATCGACAATCATGATGTTTTGCGTGAATATTTTTCGCAGCTCTACTCACATAGTACGAACATGGATATAATTGCCATGCTATTTTTTGTCACTTGCACCAATGGAACCATGTGTTCGGTATTCAATGGAATTTTTCATTAGATATTTATCGATTCCGCGAAGCGGATAAAGAAACGGAAATCCAAAATCGTTGCAAAAATTTATATTAAAATGCATAATACATTAGTTTTAGATTGAGCTAAATTATCGGGCGCAAATTGCACATTCATTATTGTCCGCACACATTTTTAAGCCAAATATACTATGCTCACATGAAGCGCGTGATATTCAGTGGTAATCACTAAAACGTGAATCACCAGTAGCAACATGCTCATGAGTGTCATATGCTACTGATGAACCATTATAAGTAACCCGTGAATTAGATTATGCCCCTTACTTGTCACAACACTAGCAAGAAATGAGCGCAACTTGCCACATCTACTCCATTGCACAAATCAGGCAAATCGTCTAAACCTATAAAGAAACCGAAATATGATGCAGATGAGTTTATTCGTTTATGGACAATGGTTTTAAACCAAGGCTGTTGGCGTTACGTGTAAAGGTTTATGTACAACCATCTGAACCACCAACCACTGAAAACATATGTACCAAATCGTTAACGCTATGCTCAAGCGAGTATGCTGCGCAATCCGCTTTGTTTTGTAATACTACACTCAGCCAGCGACGGTGCGTTAAATTTGACCCAGGTAGTGGTACTAATACAGCAATTCAGAAAAGGATTTAACAGAATGTGAGTTATCAAAAAGTAGGTTAGAACTCATGATCGTCAGGCTACGTGTATTCTGATATTTCCCACGTTAAGTAACGATTCCAAATCACAACTCTACAAGAATACGTATGAATCCCTGGAGACTATGGTGACAGGCTAAATAAAGGGCAGCTATCAAGCAGTACGCGATAGGAAACGCGTCCGCAAATAATCGATGCAACCATAGTAAAACGAGAAAAGTGCGACAAAAATTTGTATTATTGAAAAGTAAGAAAAACAATATACAAGTGCTACATAACTTTCCACTGCAGTGTCGAAAGGTCCATGAGATATTATTCGAAGTAGTGAGAGAGGATCTCTGGACAGTGAATAGCTAGGAAAGAACGTGTGTAACTGGATATCAGGAAGCTTCAAGTAAGATCACAACACGTACTACCACGACTCCAAATCACAAATCAAGTAGCCAAATCCAGCCGAGATGCACACTCGCTCACAAAGAAACCCAATGAGGTGAATTTCCGGCCTTGACTTAAATAAATATTGCAATTAGTATCTGATTACGCGCGGTCACTGAGCGTTAAGCCGGCATGGGAGCCAGTTTTATTGTGAAAACAGATAAGTACCGCGTTGATCTTTTGTTCCATACTTGGCTCGATACATGGTTGATCAGTCGAAAGCTGTTATGGAGTTAAAGAAGCGCTTGACAATTTTTTAAATGAAGCTGAAATGTTCCAGTTATTCTCTATTTTTTATTTTTTTCAATTCGCCGCACATTTGTCTAGCCTATGGTAACCTGACACTTTATTAGCTCAAGTATCATTTCATTGTGCTGAACTTTATACATTTTATCATATTTGTATTTTGTGGAGAAATTAATGTATTGCTGAAATTTCGTGTACACGAATAAAGTCATTCTCTTCTTCTTCTTGATCCTGCGTTTTCAAGCATATAAAATTTTCTCGGTAGAAGTATCATCGGCTAAAACGGAATACCAACGTCTGAATTCGATGAATAGTCTAGTCTCGCTAACACCGATAGAGGCGTACAACACAAAAGTATACAAGTTAAATTTATTGTCAATTATAAAACACCTTTCCGTAATCAGTAAAGCTAGAGGATGTGGTAATAAGGTTCCACATTTTTTGAGCGTAAACAATCCATTTTCTTTCGGTCATACCGGCCTCCATATGGCGTCTTGGGGTGGATAAAATAGCTTCTCGAAGCGTATAAATGACAGAAATGTAGTTTGGGCAACCGATATCAGATTCGCCTTAGTTGAAGTGGAAAAGAAAAGTGATTAATATACTAACGGTCAAGTTAAATTAGTAAAATGGAATAATGATGGCACTAAAAGTAAAGTTATGAAAATTTGTCTCAAGCCTATCTTTAAAGATAAGTTGTGAGGAATTATCAAGGATCACATACACATGTTAATACTTTGATTAAGCTCACAGAGATATGGACACTTATCTATCTATCTATTTATTATTCATTGAACACAGTCCAACCATTAACAATGTTAATTCAACGTTATCCAGCGTTAACAGTGTCATGTTAGGAGTAGAACCTGAATGAGATATTGAAAATCAATGTCATTATGGGGTTGAGTTCGATGTGTTTTCTACGCTCAGATGATAGAAGCTTCCAGAACCGTTACAATTAATTTTGCAGACAGATTACACGTTATCTTCTTGCATTCGTGCATTTCGGAATTTTCCTTTTGATAAGCCATCGATTTGCAAACACACAAGTGCACTTGAGCGATGGTTCCCACACAACAGCGTGAGAACGAATAAAAGGGCTAAAATAGACATGTCAAACCATTAATCTGATGGCACTGTGACGAAAAATGAATTCGAGATAAGACATAGGAATACAGTGTCTTGCCCTACAAGTTAAGACTATGATATGTCCTAAGATATTATGAACTGATATAGCTCTGATGTACAATATCTCGGTTTACCAAAATGTTTCCAAGCAGTGGTTACTGGAAGAGGAAAACCTCGAAGATAACGCACAAGCAACTGTCATTACTCAATCAACTACAACAGTTGCCCAGACGCTTGTACGACTTAAACATTTAGGGAACTGTATTTTGCGTAAAATAGCATAGAAAGTACACTTGCAATGCAAAAGAGATATGATCGCTCTTGACATTCACCCTACGAGTTAGGAAGAACTTCGTCTTGACGCGTCACTATGGAGGCAATGTTGAAAGCATCGTCTGCATACAGGGGAAGAGCAGGTACTGCTCTCGTTTGGTA
Source organism: Atriophallophorus winterbourni (assembly GCA_013407085.1). Taxonomy (NCBI): domain Eukaryota; kingdom Metazoa; phylum Platyhelminthes; class Trematoda; order Plagiorchiida; family Microphallidae; genus Atriophallophorus; species Atriophallophorus winterbourni. Next base: position 30,054 of record JACCGJ010003819.1, on the reverse strand, counting down.
ATCGTACATCACGCGGTCAACGTGCAAGTGTCCGGTGAGTGCAGCGGGAGATTGGTACTCCCGAATCGGATTGTTTAGTCATTCTAAAACCTGTGCTTATTATGTACACCCGTCCGTAAGGAGGTCAGCAATGATATTAATTATTCATATTTGATTCGGGTTTGTCTTTGATCACACTGAAATAATTAGCATTGTCCGGGCGTGATGACATTCTGGCGTGGTTGTGCGTTGTGTTCGCTGAGATGGCGTTGTAGCAGTAGGGCGTTTCATCGTCAAGCTAGATGACATCGTCAGCTGTGCATCGCGCGAAGTATTTTGAGTCAAGCGCGACACGTTAAGAAATCACAACTGAAACGTAAGGTGACGATATTCTTTTGTGATTAAAACATGGATATGAATGACTACATAAAATACGTCGTTTTTATATGTCATGTACAACAAAATTTAGGGCAAACTTAAAAATCAGTCATTAAATAGCTCAAATATCCATCAAAGCGGAGCACATAAACGAGCACATCACAAGTTTCGGAGCAACAGTACCGGATCTCAATCCGAGAACAGCTGTGACATCTCTGCAAACAGCTTACCATTGTCCGCTGTATCAGGGTGCACAGCACAATAAAGTGTATATGAATTTAAAATAATGACGTGACATCAGGAAATTTTTAGCGATTTAGCTACTAGCCATTGAAGAACATTTAGATTGCTACTCGTTGTTAGTTACGCAAAAGTCCAGAAAAAGCAACATAGCATTATTTTGTAACAAGTTAGATCATTAACATGTGTAAACAAACCTTTTTTGCTTATATCTGGAATGACAAAAAACCTGGGATTGCTTAATCGCTGTTGAACGTCGAAAAATTTCTCTCGAAGAGACTGTACATCACGATTCATGCTAGCGAGTTCCGCGGTTATTGCTTCACCGGAACAGTGAACTCGATCCACTGGACCCGAGTTTATTTTATCCTGCAGATTGTGAGTGCGAATGGAGACTGCCCGCGGAAATGGAGAAAACAAATGAAAATTCGGCACAGAAGGAGTCTTCATAGCGTCAAGTTCAGATTGCGTCCTTTTTAGCACAGAAGAGCAAATGAAACTTTCATTTGTTTCAGTGATTTGTTTGTTAACTGGAAATTTGTGGACAGGTTCAGCGGTATTTACCCTCTGAGATTCGATGTGTCCCATACTAGCAAACAAAAAAGACAGCTCCTGAGTAATATAACATCACCGACATGATAACTGTGCAGGTAGGTAACTCTAGAGAAGTTAGAGAATAATAACCGGGAAAAACCCATTATTTTACGGGCAACATAATGCTATTAACTGCAACGAATACAAATACTAACCACAATGGCAGTTAACATGTAAGATGTTTGCTTTCAAATTAACATACGTTAGTAAACCACAGGTTGCGAGTCGAAATTAGGAATATTTTCAGTCAAGCTTTGTCATTCTTGCTATTTACGATTTTAGCGGTGGGACTTGTGTTAAGAGTAGCCAAATCCGCTAGCTATCACACGAAAAGTAAGCGCACTCGACCGCTTAAGCACCATCATTCTACTATGAGACCAATCTCTGGAAAAAAATCTCAAGGTTTGCCAGGACATATATTCCATAATCAACGAACTTGACGTTTTTCATTCCACGTTGAAAACAATGCGGGGAAATCATACGAATCAAAAGGATGTAATACAAGGTCGTACTTCAGAGTATGAAGAATGCGGATCGTAGCTTTGCCTATTTGGGATTGTTCACTAAAACGAAGCATCTTACAGGCAAAGTTATTGAATGGGAAGAAGAATTCGATTAGAAGCGTTGAGCACCGAGCAAAGGCAACTGCCGTATCAAAAGTTGAGGAAACAGGAAACGCTGAGAAAATGGATTATCCGAGGTCAAAATGGAGTAAGCAATCACGTTTCCGGTGGGTCAGGTGGACTATCATTGAGATCGTATAAATGGTTCTGAAGCGCGACAAAGTTGAACTAGTTTACTACAAATAAGATCTTCACAAAACAGAATCAGCAGTTTTGAAAAATGTTAATGAGTAAAAAACTGCTGTCAGGGTAATCGAGTTTGCTCGGACGGATGATTGAATAAAGATGAAACAGAAAACACAATAATCAAGTTTTGGAAAATCATAAAAATATTACAAATGGAATAACAAAAATGAATGACGAGCAGTGTGAAACTATTGAAACCTTGATGATAGGAGGCTAGGAAGAGAGGAAAATGGGGTATAACCTACTTTTCTACTGTTAATTCGATGCTAGGTTGAGGACCATGCGAGCGATGAACTGCCAAAACAAAACAAGTAAAACCGGTAATACAAGTAATGAATCTTCAGACGTGGGTAAAATACATCGAAAGTGAAATGGATAAAGCATTAAGCAATCGCACTATCTAATGATGCTAGCAGCTACGTATCAAACATCAAGATCGGGGATAAAAACAAGCTGTGGAAATACTGCGCTTTGCTAACACAGTTTGAAGTAGCAACGCATGAGCATTGCAGGCAATGATATCTGAACCTCCCAATCATACAGAATACACAGCATATCTATAAACTTTAGTATGTGGAAGTGAGTATAACATTAGTTTGGTGTGCGAATAGAGCGAGATCAGCACTACAGCTTTCTTGCGGTTTCCACTGCAATGCAGCATAAAGAGCTTTCCTCGCCACTCCAATTGACAATATATAAGCTTAATCAAACATTCTTATACGATAACTAAAACAAAGCCGTCTTTGAACACTATTCTGAGCCTGATCTTCAAGAGTGACCAGCGACTTCGAAATATGGCCGTGCGGATCACAACCAGGGAGACGAGTGACCCCAACTACTGCTAGTTTATCGGCCAAGGTCTCTATCTGATAGAGCAAAGTCGCAGACTGACCACTCTTACAACGACACCATTCCGATATATGAGTGACAAACAAAACCGCGTTAGGAAAACGATGAGTTTCCCATCACAGTAAATGACCTAACAAGCGAAGTGATCACGTTTGGCACCCGTAGGACGTCTCAGAGGGTCCATGTTACGAAACGCTAGAATAACCTTAGAAAGCAAGCTGAAACTGCCCTATTAATAAAAATTTATTTATAAAAAATCGGTCGGTCAAAAGATGTGTACAATACTGGCGCCTTGAAAGGGCAGCGCGCGAAGTTGAAAACAATATAATCAATTTGTTCAAAATGTAGGTTTTCATCTCACGTAGCAATCATAACTTCCAGTGAGACAGATATTCCGCTCACACAAGCATCGAAATATCTCGTCTATACATCCGCGCCCTAGCCGAAAAACAGCTTGCTCTTCGTGAGAAGCGTCCTCAAGAATCGAGGTAAATCTACGAAGAAGGATGGAGACCAGTATCTTAGCTACTACTGGGATAAGCGAAATTCCGCGATAGTTGCAACATTCGTTTCGTACTCCTTGTGTATGGACCGGTATAAGCATGGATTCATCCCAGGAGTCAGGTAACCTCTCATCTATGCAAATTTTTGAGAACAGTTCGTGTAATTCTGCTACGACTGTCTCGCATCCTTCATTAAAAATACAAGTGAAGCTCGTCGGGTCCCGGTGCCTTGTGTCGCTTTATAGATTGGGTTTAAATCCGTATTTCTTCGACACTGCTGATTAAACTGTTGTCCAAAATATTCTCTTCATCTTTCTAAACGCCTAGAAAGGTTCTTTATGTGCGAACCATCAACCTCGTGGGTAAATTCATTCAGGTCTTGTGGCTTAGGGCCACACATACTAATCAATTGGTGAATCATTCTCATGTTACCCATAGCTGGCGCTCTTTCCAGCACCGAGGCGCATTCGTTCCACCAAATCTCCCGGTCGCGCCTAAGACGATCTTTGATTAGGAGTCTAAGACACTTGCGATCATCTTCATAGTCTAAACCACTCGGTAAAGCGCGGCGCGGCGCAAAGTTATCCATGTCTAGACAAGGGAACAATTAGGGCTCTCGATCAAAACCTTTAGTTAAAGAGCCTTATCAACAAGGCAGTGGGTTGAAACTGCATTCCTTTGACCTCTATCTATCGACCTTCGTGGTACCAGCTGGACTGTTTGTACTCGAAGGATACAGAGCATGTATAGCTCGATATACAAACCTTCGCATTAAGTTAAGATCCACGCTCCGCGCGGTATTGGAACATTTAATGACAAGGATCCCTTCTGTTATACACTTTAGAAGCAAAACATTAATGTTGCTTTAATTCTATGTGGCTGACTTTGCTGGACGGATTAGCATATTTTGTTGACACCTCGTTTTATTATAATGCAAAAACAGGGCCACATGTGAGTGTGGTTGCATAAATCACCGTAGCTCAGTTGGGCGTATTAATTTGCCTGGGTGGGTCCAAAAGCTCCACCTAATAGTTGGCTGGAAAACTTACGAGATATGACTGCAGACCGAAGCCCGTGGCGGCTGTGTATCGTATTATGTGTGTCATAATTTTTTATCCGGTATTATTTTATATAAATACCAAAAACAAAAAACCCACAAAATCGCATGCAGTGAAACTACAATAACAAGCTGCTTTTTGCTCATTTGCTTTTGCATATTCCGATCGCCTGCCTTCCTATTTTTCACGCGCGTGTATATCTGCTTTTCTTGATTCATATTACTTGGCACTTTGTCTGGCACCAGACTTGTGCTTTATGATGATGATGATGACGTGGTTGCATAAACTTATCTAATCGCTAATAGATTAAATAAGGACCGTGGGTGTCAAGTAGTAACAAAATTGTATAAAATGTTAAATATAACAAACAATCAAGTGTGCGATTAAGTTCGGAAATAGTTTTTACTTCCTACCATTTAGAGATTCAGAAATCGTTGGAACCGAGGCATTTTCCGCGGACTCGTCGACACAATGTGAATGAGATTCATGGCAGTCGTTATCGGTTGTGGGTGGATTAGCAGCGGTACAAGTAGAAGCAGTGTCGGAGACGACTGAACGAACTTTGGATTTGAAGTGTTCCGAAACCTGATCATCCACAGCGGTCACCGAACGCGATGAAAATATCTTCCGGCCAAGTTCGGCGAGTAAAGAAGTGCGGCAATGACGAATGTATAAAGTTGGCAAAACAAACATATGGTAGGCTTTTAATTTCTCAATCACAAGTGGGTTCAGGAATGCATCTGCAGGAGCTTTGTTGTATACGTGCACGATTGATGCCGAATAATCAGTTAGCGCTGCGGAAAGGGAGCGAAAACTGCAAGATATGTTAAAACAGACGGGATAAATTGTATTAAAATTCAGATAGAAAAGAATAGGGTGAGGTTCTAATGTGGTGTGAAAAGCATTTGCACTTAGTATTAATCACGAGTGTTAGGACGATCTGCAGAACATGAACCCCGGCTTAACAGAAGAGCAGTAAACGCCGAAACGACAGAAACTGCAAACCCGCGAAAATTCGGGTTTTAGAAGGATTACATGAGAACGGTAAGAGCGACAACATCCTCGAAAACATGAGGAGATGCACAACGTCAGGCGATATCGGAGGACATGAAATTCATCAAGGGCGGTCAAACGAGCACAACGTAGTGAGCGCTTGAAGTAAACCAGTTGGCAGGAAATCGATGCGTGACCGATACAGATATTTTGAGAACGGATTTGTGAGAAGGTGCTTTGTTTACATGAGATGTACGTGTGATTGTTTATTTTTGCCATGCGCGTAATAAACATGTTTGGCCAACTGGCATCCTTTTGTGTTTTGAGTGTGAATGTGATTAGCGTTCGAAAGGTTGATTTCATGGATGAATCAGGACGCAATCGACAAGTGTCTGTGAAACGATGGGGTTGATCAGGATAATGTTGCATCAGGTGTCCTTGAAGCCTATGCGAAAAATGTAACGAAAGTTAAAACAAGATTTGCAGTTTGGCCGCGATTGAGTGAACGCAATGAGTTCCCATCCCCTACACCTCTCCCTAGACATGTAGATTTATAAGCGAATCAGCAGAGCAGCTACTATATTGTCTCGAATAAACTCTCGTGTCTGGGGAAACTGCAATTTGATTATGAAGACTAAAGCGATTGTATACAGAGCAGGTAGTAAATGCTTCACAGCACGGCACTGAAACCTGGACCATCCACGCAAGATACAAACGGAAGCTGAATGTTTCCCGTTTGAGAAGCATCGGCCGTAGCTTGAACGGATGGACAAACTTATGAATGCCGAAGCGCTATCTGTAGACTATCTTTAGATAGTCTACAGAGGCTGTTCATTGTACTATGACCGCTGCCTACGTTGGCTGGGTCATGTGTACAGGATGGAAAACGGTCGTGTTTCAAAAGATTTACACTATGGTCAGTTGAAATCAGGAAGTTGGCCATTGGGCAGACCGCGCTTGCGGTACAAAGACGTTTGCAAGAGATATCAAAGCTATTGGCATTGACCCTACGAGTTGGAAAGATCTTACTCTAAACCGCTCACGTACAGCGCTATCTGCCAGATGGGGAAGAGCAGATAATGTTATCGGCTGATAACCGTAGACCACTCAGTCAGCGTACAACTGACATCGTTCGTCCGAGTACTGGCTATCGCTGTGAGCGTCGACCGAAGGAGGCCAACAACAACAATTCCCCTAGCTGGCGCGGATTTGGTATTGGCTCAGGCAGGTCATATTCCTATCAGGTCCGGCTTAGTTCAACTTCGTTAACGAAATCAGCGCTATTTCAGACTAATTTGACTGCAGAGATCGTCGAAGGTCAAGCGCATTGCTTGGATGGGGCGCAAGAGAAAAAGAGTGTTTTGGTCGACATATTGGCAACGATGGCAATGAACCGACAGCAATGGAAAGAGGACATCATCTCTATTTCCCTTGACATTATATTTTGCTAAAACATAAACTATAATGGAAAATGGAACAAAAAACGATGTGTGCAAACGGACAAAAATATTCACTTTCCTTTCTTTTCACTGTTCCCATGCCGTGGATGGTACATTTCAGTGTTTTTGATGGACGGTACATATCTGTATCAGATTGTGCTATATATAGCACAATCTGATACAGATATGGTGCCGTCCATATATATTCGACAGCAGCAAATAACCCACTGTCAAAATTCATAATTATATCACACAGTATGCTATGAGACCATTTGCGATCGTAAACTCAGCGATTACGCAGATAATTCAATGGGTTTTAGTAAGAGGTTTTCAGAGATTACAAAGAATATTTACATTATACGCACAGTAAATAGATGTGGCGGTTGACTGGTTAACAACCCGTCGTCTTTTGGTTCATTCGCCAACATTGTTTGAACATCAAACTTTGAATTGCATGAAATTTCGACTAGTAAACTAACCACGAATATGATCGATAGCATCGAGCACCTCCAATGATTCGGTTTCCATCGATCGTTTCGACATGGATGAATGATGACGCAAGCCCTCCTGGTTGGCAACGTCAGGTTGAGCAACAGAAGCATCCAGACCACTGGTTGTTTTAGGATTACGGGAGGCTGAAATCAGCTTTCCAGAGTCCAATGGTCGCGACATTGAATTACCTTGTTTAACCGACTCCACTGACGTATAAGGATGATTAGGCAGGGTGAGCGGTAAATAGACCATCGGTTTAAAGCTGGCTGCACGATCTATTGCACGGTGCAGTTGAATAACAGAATCGCCCAAATTGTCTGTGACGATGAGAACGACGTGGCAGACACTGAACAGAAATTTTATGATCTGAAAATGCGACAAATTTGCAATGGACGTAAATAGTAAATTGGGTTTATAAAATCAAGTATCGATGAATTTTATCTAAACGAAATTTCATTGTTTTAAATAAATAAATAACGGACTTATGCAGAACTAAATTTTAGCGAAGAGATGTTGGTATGTCGAAAGATATCACATAAGCCTTTCGAAATTATGATTTAGGACGTCGGTAGAACTCAGAAAAAAGCGAAATGAAGGATGATTGACTTCTCAGATAGGCAGTTTCGAACACTCATTCAAACAGCGATTGGGATGATGAAAAAAGTATCGACGGATTACATGGGGGACACAAGAAGCATGAGCTTGAGGTCGGTGGCGGTTGTAACCAATGTAGAATGAATAAAAACCCTACGCCACAAGCATAGAATGTTGTTTAATCTATCAAGAAATATTAAGTTGAACTAAACATCTGTTTTAAATTGATTTGGCCATCGGTCGTGAGCTGCCTGCTGAATCACGCGGAGTTTCATCCCATTTCTATTTCCTTCTCATGTCGTTCTATGCTGGGCAAACCTGACCCGTATCTCCGCCCATCGTGCAGTCTCTGACTGTGCGGGCTACTTTGTCTGGATCAGACTTGTGCTTGCTTTTTCATACCAAGTGAACTAAGGATAAACTGTACTAAACTCTTTTCTGGTCATCGATATAGACCGGGTGACAGTAAATCAAGTGCATGCAAACTAGGTTGAAGTTTAACGCCTACCAAAATCAAAATAGTACACGAAAAGGGGGTATGTAGACAGAATCGCAAGCAATGTGCAAAAACGAACACTTTCGTGTAACGCGACTTAATTTGGTTAGCTTTAGTGAAAAAAGAAAATATCTGTTGAAAATAAAAGTCATATGAAACATTGCTATCAGCTGTAAAACATTGTTATTTTTGAATATTTGATAAAGTGAGGATTTAGCGTCGAGGTTAATCGATTGTCATAAAAGTATTCGCTCATGTTATTAAAGTAAAAATAACATCGATAACCGATTGTGATACAATGATTGTATCATGATTTAATCATTTATTATTATCAATATTATTATTACAGAACAAGATTAACCAACCTTTTGAGTACTCACATCACCTGTACTTACTACCATAAACGGTTTCTGGTTGTTCCTTGTCAATGGATAGAGACAGAAAGATTTGGTTCAGCGAGCTTTGAAAACCAAGCAATCGCCGACAAAGCTAAGACTGCAGCTCTAGATTAATATACATGATCCCCAAATAACTTGCCACGATTTGACTGCCAGAACGTTCAAATATAAGGGAGACATTAAGTTAAATGCGCTTGTATTTTAAATTTGATTTTTGAAAAATAGTAGTACTAAATTTTCGTTTACCCTCATCACGGAGAAGTGAGAACAGAGTGAACAAAATGTAATACAACACAGATGAACAATTGCAGATAACTGATTTACCTGATTTGAGGCTAATTCATCCGAATCATTAAATGCATAGTCACCAACCACTGACGTTGGCCTATGAACCGAATGAGGCACTTGTCTGGTCCCAGACCTGGAAGGCCCAGCATACACTGGGTCATTTACACGAGTACACGTTCGGATAGAAGGTAAAGGCTGCAAAACGAAATGAGTGATAAGCCACTTATTAATATAGTAAAAAAATTACTATACTCAATGGAACTGGACATTACATTAGGATAACTGGACGATACAAGTTGTTGAAGTGCTCATATTGTAGTTGAATCTCAGGATTATACATACAGAACCCGAGGTGTCAACGCGTGCTCGTAGAAAGAACGCTCCTTGTCATCGAAATTAACATCAACTATGGACTACAATCTTAATTTGCCAAAACATACGTGTGTATGGCTCAAGCCGTTAAACCTTATGTCAACTCTGGTTCATTCTCATAATTATTATGATGGACAGCATTACAATAGTCGCAAGTACAAAGTGTAGAAATGGCACGTATAACCATTAACTAACAAAATTTTAGGCACAAGCAAACTGGGATGAGGTGCCACACACATTGACTCAAGTGTTGTTGTGAACGAGTAGAGCGCCTTCGTTCTCTCCGTGTCTAGGTTTCACATTCGTAAAAACAGAGCACGAGATGTTTCCATATAGACTCAACTCTTGAGTGTCAAAGACAAACGTCTCTAATGGCACAGATTACCAAAAGTTGTGAAACCTTACATTTGTTTCGGAAACGAAGGCCAAAATCTCGTTAGGTAAATATGCGCTACCATTAATCCAACGGATCTATATCCCACAACAGAAATTCGTACACGTGATAGATAGTAGAATAATAATTAGTACGCCAAAAGTATTTTCAGCATTTGTGTAACGAATGTAGAGGAGAATTACGTCGTAACGTTCCTCAAAACCGACAGGCTTATTACCACAACGTATCGGAAAACCGGGTGTTGGTGGGTCTGAATAGCTTACCTCTACCCGATGGTTCGTGCATAAAGAGACGAAACAAGCACCATAGTAGGCACTGGAATCAGTTATCTCCAACAGGTCTAAACGACGAGCGGTTTTTTGTTCTCTATGATAAGTAACATTGTTGCCACCTGGTATTGATGTAGAACGGAGATAATTTCAATCTCAAGCGTCACAATTCGCAGATTCTAAGTGAAGTCCAAACAATAATTTAAAGGAGAGACTCAGCGTCATGATCACCATGGATAACACTAGACCAGTAGCAAGTTCCTGTGCTCAACTGGCAGAAGTATTGTACGACTGCCTAGTCAGGAAAACAATTAGAGTTCTCAAGCAAAGGGTTGGCTAAAGAGCCTTAATACAAGCATCCCAGTGCTGTTTGAGTAACTCGTTTCTGGGTAAGCTAGCAGTGTCACAGCTCAGGCGCACTCTCTGTGCCACTATCGATTGATCATAAACTTTTGAATTCATAAAATTATACAATAGAGTAACATTGAAACGCTATTCATGGCACTGGGCAAAGAAAGCCGAAATGAATCTATACTACTAGAATACCTAAACCTGCGGCTGTTCGGCTAACATCGTGCTAAATTGATTGGCCAATGGTAGTGAGCTGCATGCTGAAACACGCTGGAGTCTCACTACCATTTCTATTTCCCCCCTCATATCTGTCTAGGCCTGGGCGACCTGACAGTATCTTAGCCCACGTGCAGTCTCTGTCTGTGCGGCACTTTGCCTGGATTAGGCTTGTGTTTTCATACCATACCAGTTAGTAAGATAGACGAAGATCACTGCCTCGTAAAAGACCTTTCAAGGTTGCGAACAAAGTGAATTCTCGCCATGATTTACATCATGAAAAAGAAGGAAAGTGGCTGAGGTAATCGGGAATTCAAATTGCTCAAGCAAACATTGATTATTTTCTCGTCAGCAAGGATAATTTTATTTGTGAACTAGGAATTGAGTTCTCAAATTCCCCGTGAACAGAAAGAAACGAATAATGTGATGGAAAAAACAAGGATTTAATTTAAAGTATTAATTGTCAACTGTCTTGTGCAATGAACCATAGCGTTAAAAACAGAAAGACTGATTTCGATCCGTGTTGAAGGACTTATAAACAGCCAATACTTTTGTGTTGCTTGGTTGCACACTATACATTTGAAGCAATCTTGTTTAAGCTACATCCACTGACTTTCCTAGCATAGAAAACATGAATGTTTACAAAATTATATCAATAATTAGATATAATGAAAATTTACTAGTGAATAACCATGGTGGTGGTTCTCCGTTGATAAAAGCGCATGTCGGACATCACCATGTGAAAACATCTTAGAGCTGCATATACACTTTCGCACAGCAAGAAGAAATCAAAGAAGAGGCTTCAGATATATGAAATACTTATTTTCGTGGTATGTAATGCCGTTTCATTAATGGCACTTATAAGATTTATTTATACAAGAAGTTGAGAACACTTTAAAAATGATATGAGCGAGCAACGTATCCAAGTCTCAAAAATTTGCGATGAACCCACCTGCGCATCTAAAAGTATGAGGCGATCATGTGTGATATACATATCGACACCAGATGTTCGATGACAACAGTTGATAAAATTATCCGATGTTTGTGTAGAAAAAGGTGAATCAAACAAACTTGAATTCTCATCAAGATGATGAGCCAGTGTATTTAATAAGCTAGATTTGCCAGTACCCTTCATTGATAAATCAAGACTCAAGTACCTGAAGTCCGATGGAACCAACGATAAGAAATCCACAATTATCAACAAATAAATTTTGAATCGACTGCATATCGGCAAATTGCAGAGAATCAGAAATAAGTTTGACCGGAAATTGCATAGGATCTTCGCACAAGGCATAAAGCTCATCAAAGTCTGACGGAGCGTTGATGAGCCCATCCTGTTTGATCATCGAAAAATAGTTTAAAATATTGGCCTGTGAAAGCAAAAAATAAAGAAATATTGATGAAACATAACCACAATCGAGGTAAAAAGAAATAGAACATTGAGCGAATTCCGCAACTGTCTATAAATAGAAAACTACGTTATCCAGCATTAAGACGTGGTATTGCGCTAATACAGTGCCATCTCATGAAAGACGGATTTGGGCAAAATGCACGCGGTGAATCGACGATGATGGTTGGACCCCTTACAAAAGCAGGATGTGCGCGCATGTACCCGCTACTAATATTGGATCAAACACAAAAATCTAATACAAGATGTATGTTTATTGTAGCAACTTATAAACCTCAATAAAATACATTACATACGACGAGAAGAACGATTTCTACGACTATCTATAGATTAATTTTGCGAGGTGCGAAAAACTCTACTATTGTTGTCATATGAGATGCGAATGCCAGACGGGACCGCTTAGATGTATGTCGTGATTCATTAACTCATCTTTTATTCGTATTCCTATCTCATGTCTCTCCTTTTCAAATACTACTACTGTACTACGGTTCTAGAAGAAAACCATGCAAACGGGCTTTTGTATCATTCATTCTCTGAACGTTTGCTTCTACATCACACTACAATGTTGTAACGTTCTATATACGATCGAATTATGTTGAGAAGTCGGGTTTGATTGCAGTAAGCAATGCTTTACTATTCCACGAATGAGTGTAGAATAGTTAAAATGTAAGAAGAGTTTAGTCAAAGGCACACAGAAAGTATACAACAAACAAACAGCAATCATGACAATCACCCGGGTTTTGAAATGAGAGGTTATCTTTCATGCAGCATTAGATTAACATACAAAAATCAAGCTTATCGAGTTGTCAAATTGTACAACCAGATGCATTGCTGTCGTTCAAAAATTTGAGAGTCAATAGGGTTATTTAGCTCAGGATGTGCAATCGTGCAGTACTTTGTGCTGTGCGGCTAACACTGTGCTAAATTGATTGGCCAGAGATATGAGCTGCAAGCTGATACAAGCTGGAGTCTCACTACCATTTCCTGTTGTTTTTTCCTCCTCATATCTGTCTAGGCCTAGGCAACCCGACAGTATCTTAGCCCACGTGCGGTCTCTAACTGCGCGGCACTTTGCCTGGATCAGGCTTGTGCTTTCATACATACATACATATATATCTTAAACATCCGACTCATAATGTTGTTCGGTTAGTACTGGAGTATCAGACGTAGCAGGAGAAATCAGCGTTGAATTTCTGACAGTTGGGCTATATGGCGAAGAAACACGGTATCAGTCTTGCCATCTTGATGAACAATGTGTGCATAGAGTGTGTCAATAGTTCTATTTCGTCCAAAATTGTTGGTATTTAGAGGACCGGTCGCATCGCTGCAAAAGAACAGGACCCGGTTTCGTCAGCCAAGAAGGTAAGGATGCTCCTGTGGTAGAACGCCGAGAAACTGGAATAAGCTTTCACGCGGGGTGCAATTGATCGATAGGCACAGTAAAGAGCGTATACTCTGAAGTGCTTCAGGCAGGACAAGTTCCCAACTACTTGGAGGTGAATCACGAGTTTTTAATGCTAGTCATAATGCCTTCCCAAATGTACCATTGAGGCGTTCAACCAGGCCGTTTTCTTGTGGTTAGCAGGCCGCAGAGTGATTAATAGCAAAGCATTTGATAACAGGAAACTTTTGATTTTGGAAGACAAAAGATGGCCACACGTCTGAAAGAATGTACTCTAGCATTCTTAATAGATATATATGATATGAAAGCACAAGCCTGATCCAGGCAAAGTGCCGCACAGTCAGAGACTGCACGCGGGCTAAGATACTGTCAGGTTGCCCAGGCCTAGACAGAATTCTTAATAGACAGAATTCAATTACAGTAACCGATGATAAATCGTCACAGGCAAACGAGAATCGTAAGAATTCATCAATTAATGCAAGCAGGTAGCGGTTGCGTGATGTTAAAGCTAACGGACCTTTAAAATCTATACTAAAACGTTCAAAATGGGTGCGTGGCTTAATTTGGCTTACCAGATTATTTAAAAAATATTGGTTTTAGTTCTGCACAAACTTTGCAGTTGGATGTGACGCGTTTGAATAAGGGAGATTTTTTCCAACGAACGAAATGGTTGATAACTGGATAGCAAAGTGAGCTATGCAGTACTTCGAGGCGATCCTCAGCACGGATGTGCAATCGTGCAGCATTTCTGTGCTGTGAGGCTAACATCGTGCTAAATTGATTTGCCAACGGTAGTGAGCTGCACGCTGAAACACGCTGGAGTCTCACTACCATTTCTATTTCCCCTCATATCTGTCTAGGCCTGGGCAACCTGACAGTATCTTAGCCCACGTGCAGTCTCTGACTGTGCGGCACTTTGCCAGAATCAGGCTTGTGCTTTCATACCATACGGATATGCAATCCTGCAGCATTTCTGTGCTGTACGGCTAACATTGTGCTAAATTGAATGGCCACCGGTAGTGAGCTGCATGCTGAAACAGGCTGGAGTCTCACTACCATTTCCTGTTCTTTTTTTGTTCCTCATATCTGACTAGGCCTGGGCAACCTGACAGTATCTTAGCCCACGTGCAGTCTCTGACTATCCGGAACTTTGCCTGGATCAGGCTTGTGCTTTCATACATACATACGAGGTGATCCTGACTGGAGGTTGATGCACACACGTTGCGGGACAAAGTGTCAGCGACATGATTTTCTGTACCGGATCGATATATGATATCATACTTATACTCAGATACCTCGATTTTCCAAAGTTTTAACCAACTCCACACATGAAGGAGACCAAACGCTGGTCAGTTATTAATTTGAATGGTCTACCTAGTAAATATGTTCTCTATTAAAGCGATTCTTGGATAATATGTTGTTTATGTTTGCGACTACTCATTCGTACCAAGCTCATCGAAATATTCACGAAGTTGATCACGACGTTTCTCATATCTGTCTACACTTGGGCAACTTGACAGTATCTTAGCCCACGTGTAGTCTTGCATAATATACTTGTACCAAACGTTTTTTTCCTGTTTCGTCTATATTTGGTAGTGAGCTGCACGCTGAAACACCTGGGCAATCCTGACTACCATTTCTATTTCCCGTGCATATCTGTCTAGGCTATCTGGGCAACTCTTGCCAGTATTGGATCAGGCAGTGCTTTCATGTGAGGCATCCTGCCACTGGAGGTTGGCTTGTGCTTTCATACCATACGGATATGCAATCCTGCAGCATTTCTGTGCTGTACGGCTAACATTGTGCTAAATTGAATGGCCACCGGTAGTGAGCTGCATGCTGAAACAGGCTGGAGTCTCACTACCATTTCCTGTTCTTTTTTTGTTCCTCATATCTGACTAGGCCTGGGCAACCTGACAGTATCTTAGCCCACGTGCAGTCTCTGACTATCCGGAACTTTGCCTGGATCAGGCTTGTGCTTTCATACATACATACGAGGTGATCCTGACTGGAGGTTGATGCACACACGTTGCGGGACAAAGTGTCAGCGACATGATTTTCTGTACCGGATCGATATATGATATCATACTTATACTCAGATACCTCGATTTTCCAAAGTTTTAACCAACTCCACACATGAAGGAGACCAAACGCTGGTCAGTTATTAATTTGAATGGTCTACCTAGTAAATATGTTCTCTATTAAAGCGATTCTTGGATAATATGTTGTTTATGTTTGCGACTACTCATTCGTACCAAGCTCATCGAAATATTCACGAAGTTGATCACGACGTTTCTCATATCTGTCTACACTTGGGCAACTTGACAGTATCTTAGCCCACGTGTAGTCTTGCATAATATACTTGTATTCTTGAAAATTAACGCCTTTCAAACTGTCTTTTTTCTGTTTTACTCTCTCAACGTTTCGTCTATATATAAATGGTAGTGAGACTACAGCGTGTTTCAGCGTGCAGCCCATTGCCGTTGGCCGATCAATTTAGCATGATGTTAGCCGAACAGCACATAAATGCTGCACGATTGCACATCCGTGCTAATGCCACCATAGAAATGTGGTCCAAAAACTTCGTCATCTAAAGTTGCAGATTTATTGATACAACTAGGGGATGTGAAAACGATCACACCGTTGCAAACACTTGATTTCTGATTAATACATTTGTCAAGATTGCTGTTTGTTTGTTGTATACATTCTGTGCGCCTTTGACTAAACTCTTCTTGCATTTCAGCTATTGTACACTCATTCTTAGAATAGTAAAGCGCTGCTTATTCCAATCAAACCCAACCTCATTCTCAACTTAATTCGGATCGTATATAGAACGTTACAATTTACGATTCTAATACAATGGATTCAAATCTACGCCCAAGATTTTTCGATGCTGATCCAAATTATCCAGATGATATTAAAGGCTGGAATCACCATTTCCAGATATTTAACACGTACCTTAAATCGGTCCGAAGAATTAGCCTGAGAAAGATAGCAACACCTTGTCTATCACACCTAACCACAGAATAACTGCTACAAATTGCGTCAGGAGTATGATCAGTTGCAGATAGCCAGGTTTCGGTAAGTGCCATTACATGCGGTCGTAAATCATTTGCTAGGATGGAGAGTTTAGACCACATATTCCTAATTTCCGTCTATCACTGTGGCAACGGTCTCGCGATATATTTTTACTTAGTCCTGCTTGATCCTCGGGCGAAATACCCGAGGAGTCAGCGTTTTTAGTGAGCTGCTTAAGAGGGTCGAGTCGCCTGGCGCGGCCTGAAGTTTTACCGCACCTTGAAGGTCGCTAATCACGCGCTCTGGAATTTCAGGGTCAATACGATGACCGAAGTTTCCATCCACAGACCCGTTCGCGATTTCTGTAGTTGATAAAAATCCATTTTTCTGGAAAACAATGCCTTTTGTCATAAGTTACATCATTACGTGATTTCTTCAACCTTACGGATCACCTTTTGTCAATAGTCAATAGTCAATAGTTTTGTTATGGTGATAAAGCTGATAGCTGATAAGAAACTGTAGCGAACTGCATTCATTTTGTATCTTAGTTTTTTGTACACACAATTTTCGGCCTTGTATGATTAGTCCCTTTTCGGCCATGTACACTTCATTTGTATCAATGCTTGTACAAACACTTTTTGGCGGTTAATACAATTTGGAACTGTAGCAACTTGTAATTTCACTTTCTTTTTAATTGTACTTCCATTTCCGTCAATGTTTGTTTCAATCAAACATTATTCCAGAATTTACTTTTTACGCGCGCGTTCCTCTTCTGCTTGATTTTCGTGGTGTTGCGTTATTGCGTGTTTGCGAATCAAGACGGTTATCAGCAAAAATTTTCAGCTTCGCCAATTCTGATTGCTGATCAACGCGATACACCGGAGTTTGGAGCTGAAATATTTTTGTGTGTGGATATTTGCATTGGACATTGAATTTTCACTTATCGTGAGTTCGTTCCTTGACTATTTTCACTATAACATTTTCCTGTTATATTTTGCATTCATCCACTACATAATTTGTGAACCCATACCACTACATAATTGGTGAGCCCGTATTCCATTTTTCGCTCAGAACTCCCGTTATTTTCTCAATTTTGCTATAATGTTGTTTGAATTTAACGAATCGTAAATGAACGTTATCAGCTGTAACACGCCCTGCAAACCCCCATGTCTGGTTCATCCAAATAGAGGGTATGTTTCGTTTCAGACGGATCACGAAACTAGAGGTCATGTTTTCTTTCGTACAATCACAAATACCGTCCTACATCGCGAAAGAAGTTCTTGACCCCATGCCCTCCATTTCGCCTTACGACACACTGAAGTCTGCTGTACTCAAGCGTACTATGGCCTCTGACGAAGCCAGGCTAAAGCAACTGCTGGCTGGTGTAGAACTAGGCGACAGAACCCCTTCACAGCTGTTACGTCTCATGCGTTCCCTGGTGGGCAACACAAAGTTAGATGATTCCGTATTACAGCAACTTTGACTGAACTGCCTGCCACACAGCACCACCGCCATCCTTGCCGTGTCGGTCGACAAAGTCTGCCTCGACACATTGGCTGAACTAACAGATAAAATTCACGAACACATCGACAGAACCAGCATTAATCAAGCATCAGGAGGTGGTAACCTCTCAAAGCTTGAAGCCACCGTAGCCATGCTGACTAAGGAACTTGCATCCTTACAGCTTATCATCTCTAACATGGAACGCTCCAAAACGTCTAGATCTAGACCATCTAGATCCATCTGGAAATAGAAGTCGCTCTCGCCCACGCGATACCAACTGGTTCTGTTATTACGACCGTCGTTTTGGAAACGCTGCGCGCAATTGTCGCATCGAGTGCAAACATCCTAACGCTGACAGCCACCGTGTTGAAAAACCACGTAGCAAGTCAGTTATGCCGACGACCGTTCCTGGCAAACCCACTTGTCACCACTTATACGTCTACGACGCATCTTCTAAGCTCAATTTTCACGTAGACACCGGCGCCGAGGTAAGCGTTATACCGCGGAGTTACTAAAAACGCGACCTCCGTCCTTCAGGCATCAAATTGCAGGCGGCTAACAATTCGAAGATCTTGACCTACGGTGAGAAATTTCTGAAACTCGATCTCGGACTTAGGCGTGAATTCCCCTTCGTCTTCCTGATAGTCGATGTGCAGAAGCCTATCATCGGTATCGACTTTCTGACGAAATACGGTCTCGTAGTCGATCTCCAGCACCAACGACTACACGACAATACCACGTCAATAAACGTGTCCGGTAAACTATGTTCAATCACCTCACCTGGTCTTCGAATTTTCGTCCCGAACAATGCCACTTACAGCGATTTCCTGACCCTAACACGCCCAGCACCATACACGGAGCGACACACCCACGATGTTCATCATTACATCGTCACTAAAGGGCCTCGAAATGTTGCTAACGCTCGCAGGCTACCGCCTGAAAAGCTGAAAGCAGAAAAACGCGAATTTGGCTCCACACTGAGACAGACTGGCAAAAGGGTACTTGACAATCGCACTACCGGCGAAGCTGAACCAGCATCCTACCGCTCAAGGTCAAAGCAACACTTTTAGCTACGCAACGGTAATAAAGACAAAGCTAGCACTGATCGCTTCAAACCCGCTTACGTTGAAACGAAATTCATCACAAGAAGCTACCACTTCGACCCCATCCACACAGCCTATGACGACCAGTGATGTTACATCCAATCGACCCTCACCCATCCAGTCTACTCCTTCAAACACGTACCGGCCGCAGAGTGAGGTTCCCCGCAAGACTGGTTGAATACATGCCATAATCGGTGTATCGAGCGTTCATCCGTTAACTCACGCTCTAGGGGGGATTTCTGTAGCAACTTTTAATTTCACTTTCTTTTTAATTGTACTTCCATTTCCATCAATGTTTGTTTTATTCAACCATTTTTCCAGAATATACTTTTTCCGCGCGCGTTCCTCTTCTGCTTGATTTTCGTGGTGCTGCGTTATTACGTGTTTGTGAATCACGACAGTTAACAGCAAAATTGACTTTCGCCACATTTTTCAGCTTCACCAATTCTAATTGCTGATCAACGCGATACACCAGAGTTTGGAGCTATAATATTTTTGTGTGTGGATATTTGCATTGGACATTGAATTTTCACTTATCGTGATTTCGTTACTTGTCTATTTTCACTATAACATTTTCCTGTTATATTTTTGCATTCATCCACTACAGAACTCTTACTTTGGCTTCTTTCGCGGTTGCTGAGTTTGCGTAGGTCGCCACGTGCCGGAATTGTGATTAACGGATCCTCCAACATCTTAGCGCCTTCTGCACCTTGGATTCCATCATCTATAAATATAAATATAAATGAATTTCATTCTTGGAAATCCAAGGCATGTTAAACATGATCAATAATTTCCAAAAGCTTTGTACAATCAGATAATAGTATGTACATTTGCAAAAACAATTTGTTCAAGGTCATTTGTTTCAGCGGAATTTAACGTTCAATAAATATAAAGGTAACGGTATTTAAAGTTGTTTCCAGGTAATCGGTACGTGATCTGATATAGTACGGAAACACAGCTATTGCAAGGAGAGGTCTAGAATGTTTTCGGCAACACTGATGATCAAAAGATGAGGTCCATCAAAGATGCGCGAAGAATCTCTATTGTTGATGTTCCAAACTTTTTCATTTTGATTGTTGTTAATAGATTGATCATTCCTGACTATGAGCCGTTTTCTTGTCCGCTAGGCGAAGGTGGTTTATTCCACTAGTTTGAGGTCTGGGGGCCTCTTGGACATTTCCTGTTTGGATTACCTCGCTACCATTGGACTTCTCTGGATCTTTATTTGGACATTTGCTCCCTTGGTCTTTTGTTGAGTTCTTTCCATTTTTGCCGTATTATATGTAGTGTTAGACTTTTTTTCTTTAGTTCACTACATAATTGGTAAGCCTCGACAAACTGCATTTTGTGCATTTTCGATAACTTCGTATATGTCAATTTTTGGCTTATTTTTTGGAATACTCACTCAACACCCCACCATGAGCGAGTCCTCTATAAATAAAGATCCTACAATCACAGCATTTTCCGTCCACAAAACCAGCTTTCGTAGGGTTGAAACACCGACTCCATCAAGCTTCGTTTCTCCGCAATCACAACGGACTACCCCTTATGTTTATCCCAATCCTCCGGGCCTTCTACCTCTGTTTAAACTCAAACTGGTAGACATGCGCATTGGCCCAAACGTCTTGCTGACTATGTGGCCACATGAACATTTCGAGCATAGGTTATCCTTACTTCAAGCATAACTAACGCTGTGGTGGGGGAGTATTGTAGCGAACTGCATTCATTTTTTATCATAGTTGTTTGTACATACAAATTTTGGCCTTACATGATTATTCCTTTTTTGGCCATATACACTTCAATTGTATCAATGCTTGTACAATACACTTTTTGGTGGTTAATACAATTTGGAAATCTTACTTTGTCCTCTTCCGCGGTTGCGGTGTTTGCGTGGGTCGCCGTGTGCCGGAATTGTGATTAACGGATCGTCCAACATCTTAGCGCGTTCTGCACCTTGGATTCCATCAACTCTTGGACTTTCCTGTGTGGATTACTTCGTTATCGTTGGACGTTACAGATCTTTCCTTGGACACTTGCTCCTTTGGTATTTTAGTGAGTTCTTTTCAATGCTGCCATTTTGTGTGTAGTGCTAGACTATGTTTCTTTGGTTCACTACAAAACCACTGGGTTGTGTGTACAGAATCTCGCACAAAGCGTGCTAAAAAGCATACATTATGAGAGAAAAACGGAGGCAAATAGGCCTTATAGCGGTCCATGTTCGCGCATAGCATACATCTTGATTGGACATTTATGGCTTTTTATAGAGAGAAGTGTCTGCCTAAGACACATTCCCACCACGTCCTCTAGTGCATGACGGACTAGCGGACGGCTGCTTTGGCGTGAGCAACGTTGATCCTTGTAAGCTGAAGAAAAAAGACTGGAGTATATGTTAGTCGTTTATGGCTATGTGATTGGTATGTAAGTATAGTGGGTTAGATGGGAATAGCGAAAGATAAACGAAAGTCACTTGAATGTTGAATGCCATTGGTGTTTGTCTAGGCGTTGCTTTAACGAGGATAGTGACTCTGCACATACCACTTCCGGCGTGAGAGCGGTCCAGACACGGCATATTCAAAGAGGTAGGAAATACCTTTGACTGTTCAGTCGGCTGTTCCGATGAGTAATCTTGAGAGTGTGCCCACAATTATTGCGTCGATTGGATAAAGGCATCAGCGACTTGCAAGGGTGCTGATTCTCTGTGAGAATGCGAAAGGTCAAAAGCAAATCTCCGCGGAGGAGTCGGTAGCGGATTGAGAAGAGGCCGCTATACTGCACCCGTTCTTCGTAGGACATGTTTTGAAGGCCGTTGATAAGCTTTTTTGCTCGCCGTTATGGCTGTTCGAGGGCGTTCATGTCTTGTTGGAGTCACGGATGCCACGCACTGACTGCATACTCGAGCGGGGGGCGGATGTAAGCGGACAGTAGCTGTGAAAAGAGTCGTCGGTTAAAGCATCTGAAAAGTCACCTCTGAAGACCAACACTGTGGTTTGCGGTTCTTGCAGCCTTGTCGCACTGGCTGGAGCAACCCAAGTCTTGCTGTACGATGAAGCCAAGGTTGCCTACCTGGTCCACGTGGTGCAAAAGTTCGTCCCCCAAGTGATAAGCGTAACGAACCGAGTGTCGAATGGTCAGAATGTGGCATTTTGTTTAGTTGAACGGTAAATTGTGTTCTAATGACCACTGATAGAGGCGGCCGAGGTCACGTTGCAGGAGTTAATGATCTTTGAAGCTAAATATGCGACGCCAAACCTTGAGGTTATCCGCGAAGAGTAAAAATGAACTTGATAAGATCATGCTGATATCATTGATGAATATAAGGAAGAGAGTTGTTCCGAGTACGGATCCTTTCGGAACTCCACTGCTCACCGGGAAAAAAGTCTCAATAGGCGTCTTTGACGCGCACACTCGATGTGCGATTTGCAGAAATTGGCTGATCCACGTCCACAAGGGGTTATCGATTACGTAGTGGCGTAGCTTTTGAATAAGAATAAGGTAATCGAATCTATCAAAGGCTTTAGAAAAATCCAGGTATTCCACATCAACTGCAACCCGGCAGTCCACGGCTTTTGTCCAATCATCCCTGTTTAACAGGAGGTTGGATAGCAGGAGTGTCCTGGCCGGAAACCATGCTGTTTATGAGCAAGGATGTGATTTTCCTCAAGGTGGCGTGTGATGGTGTGAGCTATAATACTTTCCATTACCTTTGAGATAACAGACAGCAGGGTCACCGGGCGGAAATCAGCTGGTAAGGTACGATCGCCTCCTTTAAAGACCGGAGTGATGAAGCCTTGTTTCCAAGTTTGTGGGACTTCGGCTGAGTCTAACGAACACAGGAAATATAGCGCCAGATCTTTCAAGATATATGCTGCGATTGCATTCAAAGTTTTGGGTGTATGTGAACTATACCCGGGAAGCTATTCTGTCGCAGGTGGATCAAATTGTGGTAGACGACGTCGCCGCTAAAGCTGATTGAGCTCAATGAAGGCACAGGAAACAGTGGTGCAAGTATGACTACGGACTGAGGGGCAGCATGCAAGATGGGAGCGTACTGCGCACTCAAGAAGCTGGCGACTTCTCCGGGTGACGTGGAGAGACCCCAGGGTGTCTTGAGCGAAGGGATACCTGTTTTCGCTTTCCTACGAGCGTTGATCTCCTTATATAGCAGCTCAGGGTTGTCTAGAAGTCTCAAAGTTAGCTGTTGTTGATAAAGGAATTGATCATTACGTTTGAGATATGTACACTGGTTTCGCAATTATCGGTAGAATTCCCAGTTCTCTGAAGTGGGGCATCGAAAGTAAGCATGCAATGCAAGATTCCGTAGTGCAATTTATTTTCATGGTTCGGCTTCTAATTGCCGAACGGTCGAGTTTTATTGGTATTGCCTTCATTGTCGATGATAGGTCAAGTAATGTGTGCCATCTTGTAATAAAATAACTCCAAGTAGTATCAATTTTTGCAGTATGTAGCAAGTCCCACGTGTTTGCGGCAACAAGCTGACGCAATAGTGTGTAGTTCGTAATCCTCCCAGTAGTGGCGTCCGGTATCATCGCATAATAAGAGTAGCATAGGTAGTCAAATATCAGCACGGCATGATCAGCATGGCCCAGTGGTGGTTCGATCGACATGTTTTCGACCATCAGTTCTTCGTTGGTGAGTATCAGATCGAGGGTGGACGGGACCTGGGGGCCACAGAATCGTGTCTGCTCGTTGGTATGGCTGTACAATGGATGGGTAGCAATCATTTCTGATAAGTCACGTCCAAACTGATGGCTGTACGAGCCTAACGATACACCCGGAGAGTTGAAGTCTCCCATTATGAGGACATGTGTAAAGTTTTGAGAAAGTCCGGGTCGAATGGCAGCCAACAAAGAATAGTCTGTACTAGATTCTGCATTTGGAGTGCGGTAGATCACAACCAACAAGGCCACGTCGTTGCGCTGCAAGAAACCTCTAAACCGCAAAGTGTCAGGAACAGATATATCATGGTCTTGGATCGCTTAACAGCGTAGTGCTTGATTGTAATACAGTAGGACACTTCCGCCCCTAGTCTTACGATCAATGCGGAATGACAGCATGTTTAGGAGCATTAGTTCAGTATCCAATATGTTTGGGATCAACCAGGTTTCTGTGATGGCAATGAGATCGAAGTTTTTTCTGTCTATTGGAGCAGTTGTTATTCGGAGAATTTGTCCATGAATCCTCGGGTGTTTGTGTAGCAACAGGACAGTGTATGGCGGTGGCGTTGAGCATAAAGAGGTGTAACACCCAGGAAGCCGATACGGAACGGATCGACTGTGGTCGGTTTTTTGAGGCGGCTGCTTCATATAATTCCGGCCGTTAGACTTCGGTTGTTGGGTCGGTAGTTTTTGGCTCAGACCTAATCCGATTGGTATGGGTAGACGAAAGAAGGCGAATTTCTGAGGGAGCTTTCCATCGGTTCGCATACCAACAGTCGAGCGCTAACGTGACTGGAATGTTACTTTCGTAATTCGGGGGCCCTGCCTTTTTAGTTCGGTGACTCAGGTAGGCGTTTTAGCGATGTTGTGAGTATGGCCGTTATGTCAGATTGCTGCTGTATGAAGCGCCATTTCTCACATTCGTGAATGTTGTTTCTGTATTCGTCAGTGTCGAGAAGCTCGGCAATGCCGCGTACATATATAGTTCGTTTGTCATTATCCTGCTTCCAGTCAAATGTCCAAGGCAAACGATTTTTACCCAGGTACAACGGAACGTGTGTGTCTCATAGTCGGTACCACTGAAACCATACTTCGAGTGTTTCAATACATATCTGCGAAAATATATGAAAAGCCGGAATCGCTGCTAAGAACCCACGTCAAACAGTGCCGTTTGCCTGCCGAGCGCCAGAAACCAGTAAAAATTCTCGTACCAAACAGCACTGCAGAAATTATTAGGGGCAAAGGAGGAAGTTTCATCAGAGAGGCAAAGGAACACACTGGTGTGTTCATCAAGGTCTCACAAAAGTCCAAAGAACTAAATCTAGCTGAACACTGTGTTACAATAGCAAATGAGCTTTCTCAAAACTACGAAGCAGTCAAACATCTACTTTTCAAAATAGCAGACGATCCACAGTCTTCAAGCTGTCCATACATATGCTATGCTGAAAAAACTCGACCAGTAGCGAGTGCGTATCCTACAGGATCTCCTTATGCGCTTTTTCTGGGTTCAGGTTATCTACTTTCGGGGACCGATTCTCTTGTTGCTGCTGGAAGTGGACCAAATTAAGTTTCAAGTTCGATCATTTTCAAACGCAACAACAACAAAGATCTTTTTCGCCTATCAATACGTCGGGTAGCACTCTACCTTCGGCATCGATGTTTGGGACAAGCCTATCTTCTGCAATGCAGCAGCTATGACAGTCATGTGATCTGGTTCTTCGTTTTCACCATGCATTTCTGGTTTTTAGCCGTAGTGGGTCTCTGATATCAACAAGCACATCCTTAGCTCGTGCTCTTACTGGCCGTGGAAGTACAACGGGGCGTGCACCGTCTATTTCTCCTGACCAATCACAAAATTTTATCGGTACGAGTGTGACCTCAATTTGTGGTGCTACACCGCCAGTTTTTGCATCTCCTGGTCCCATGGGTTCCCCTTCTTTGTCATCGTCAACAATGGGATTTGAGGCCGTACGCAATATTCTTCGATCAGCTGGATATTCTGATGCGGCAACTGAAGAGATAGCCAATGCTAATAACGTATTGAATCTATATGGTTTCATTTCAATGTCTAGTCTTACAAGCTACACTACTGGAGCAAATTCTTTAAATAACGGGAACTTCTCTATCGCTAGTGGTTGACTATCTGAGTTAGGACCACCTTCTGCTTTTGCTCCAGGTCCCACACATTCTCCGATGTTTTCTGTTGATCACAATCAAATCAGAGTAATGCGTGGGTTCAGCATTTCTGGCACACCTTATCAACAGCATACGACGCCTAACCAACAATCGAGATCTTTGAATGCCGGGGCTGCCTCATTTACGAATCTAAGGATGCATCCTGGCGCTTCCATATGCCATTCATCCTTACCATTCATTAGAGACGAATGCCTTGTGTGTGTCCCCTTCCGTGACCTGTGATATCCCTGATTCAGGCACACTCGTTACGGTGAACCTTCAATCCAACCTGCCTGCAGTCGATGCAAGTAGTCTGCAAAGTCCATGTTATTCACCGTTAATGAGTAATCGCCCGGTCTCTCCCATGCTGTCTGTGATACCTAGAACTGTAACCAATGGTGATACTGAACTTTCAGTTACACACCATGATTTTCTGAATCGAATGGCGGATAACAACCTCAGTGGCAAGTTAAATTTGGCTAAAGAGAGTTCGCATAGCAGTACGGACAATGGTACAAACGTAAATGGTTCAACTACTTGTCGGAGCTTCGGATGCCGTGCGCTTCAACCAACGAATGCTACAACAACTTAACGTTTAGTTTCACTATCAAAATTGCTGCAACTTCCATTTTTCGTACAAGAAGGTCGTTTCATAAATAAGGCTCAGCCAGTGCAACAAACGCAGCCGCACCATTTCCCCGTATTTACATTCCCATTCATTCAGTTTTTTTATGTACACAAATCTTCTTAGAAGCGGCTGTCAGACTTCAGAGAAGCTGCTCGTTACCTACAATCATGCATTAGTTTATTCGTAATGAAGGTGATCCATTTCCATTTAGGCAACTTGTTCAAATCCGTCACCTGTCCCTTTCAACAGTATGTT
Source organism: Atriophallophorus winterbourni (assembly GCA_013407085.1). Classification (NCBI taxonomy): domain Eukaryota; kingdom Metazoa; phylum Platyhelminthes; class Trematoda; order Plagiorchiida; family Microphallidae; genus Atriophallophorus; species Atriophallophorus winterbourni. Next base: position 3,174 of record JACCGJ010003819.1, on the reverse strand, counting down.
TGTTGATTGTCTTTCGCTTTTGTCTATCCTTGCTGTTTCGGTTTTACTTTTCCTAAATCATGTCATGTGTTCACATATTTTAACTTATTTTGTCCAGCTTTAGAACTGTAAAAAGGCTACTATTTTGCTCATCGTCACAATCAAGCTACTACCTGATACTCTTCTCTTCACCCAAGAGGTGATTCTCAACCAATTTAAACACTTGCTTTCTAAATGGTCATGGATGTTCCTACATGCTCTCATTTCTAACATCTTCATTGTGTTTTACAACCATTTATTGCCCACATCATCCCTTTACCTAATACACTGGCATCCGCTGTGACCATAGTATCTCCACCCTTTCCCTAGCACAATTGACCTGTGATAAGAAATAGCGCATGTTTCATTGTGTCGTCGTTTCACAAGCCTTACTTTCCTTCAAATGTCTGTTCACATTTCACCGGTCATTCGCCACACCCACTTCTTCATTTTGATTAACGTGTCGTTTGCAGTGTTTATCATTTTTCAAATATTACCATGCGTTTTGTCTTTAATGCACTCAAACCAATTAAATACTCCCCTCCGTGTCACTGCCACCTTTTCTGACCTGATTGAAATTTTGATTTCATCTGAACATGCATTACTCATTTTTCATTCTCGCTTGTGTCGCTTTGTTCCATTTTTCATCGACATGCAATTTCCTATCCTGCAGTCTTACTTGCATTAGTTCGTCTCGCCTGCTTTTCTCGTGTGTCCGCCTCTTTTGTCAGCACTCCACCAAGCTTCATTTGCTGCTTATTTTTGGCAATTTACCTTCCTGGGCATATCGGATTTTTAACCAGTTTGTCCTCACTTCGACAATGTACCACTTTTCATAGTCGTGTGCCAATGGCGAATAATGATTATTGCATTGCTCACTGGTTTGCCAATCCTTCTTCTTGGCTATCCATTCGAGTCTTTGTGCTCCCCACTTCCTTTGTTTTCTCCACTTATCCTGGTGTTGAAACCTACGCAGGCCATAATACAATCTCCTAGAGCAAAAAATGACGGCCTATTCTTGGCTTGCCGTGCTGCTCATGGTAGGTCGCGCAGATGCGGATTGGGGTAGGGGATTTGCGAAGTACGTACGTTGAGAGAAGAACGGTTTCAGCTGCTTCATCCGACTTTAGTTTGACACGCAGCATTCTGGGTTCTTCTAGGTTAGGCGAATTCGAAGGCCTCGACAACCGCACCACGCTATCAGCTTTCGAAAAAACCTGAAGGGTACGGCTAATTTGATTCCATTGCGGAAAGTCTTCGGATAGACGTTAATTAAAAATAGTGACTTGGATTCGGGCACATTTGTGCAGATCACTGTCATTCTTCCATCGCGAGAATTCTGCTTAGAGTTTTTCTGTTGGTAACCAGGAGGACGTGTTGCATCTATCGATGGGACTAAGTGTGGCTTCGAGATATGGGGATAAGTTTGCACACGAGGTGACGTGGTATTAAGAGAAGAAATAGGTCCGTTAGTGCTGGGCGATGGCGATACGGCTTTGACTGCACCGAAAAAAGCCGATGCGTTGCATTCATTCTTCTGCAGTGTTCATCGGCGCGATCCAGATAACTGTTTAGAAACTCACGAGTGCAGAACACCTCCCTTTAGCTCGTTGGAGGTTAATCAGGAAATGGTCACCACAGTTCTGTCGCAGCTGGATAAAAATAAGTCAGCTGGCCCCGACGGTATACATCCGGCTATTCTTCAACCGCTCGCAAATATAGTTAGCCTTGCAATCAGAAATCTTTTCGAAACTACCTTACTGGAGGGTATACTACCGGATGATTGTAAACGAGCGGCGGTAATAGCCATATACAAAAAGGGTCCCATTTCGGATGTACGCAACTACAGGCCAGTAAGCCTGACAACCATTCTTTGCAAGTGCTCGAAAGAAATCATACGGCACCAGGTATGTAAACATTTGGTACCCAATTCCTTACTATCCGATGCCCAGCACGGATTATGGAAAGAAAGGTCCTGCATAACCAATCTTCTAAGCTTTCTTGACAAAGTGACATTACGCCTCGACGAAGGGAGAGTAGTCGAAGTCTGCTATCTTGATTTTCGAAAGGCCTTTGACTCAGTGAACCATAGGTACATTCTGCACAAACTAAGTATGTGTAGCGTCACAGGTAACCTACATTGATGGTTAGACAGCTTTTTAACTAATCGCACTAAATGTTTTAGAATTGCAGGGGTGTGCTCGGAGGAATCTCTGATTCTCAGTGGAGTGCCTCAAGGCTCGATGCTTGGTCCATTACTTTTTTATTTTTGTGAACGACCTGGCAGCGTGCTCGAGTTCACGCTGCTTCCTGTTTGCTGATGATGTTAAGATCCTAGGAACAGACAGTAGCGATACGCTTATCTCTGATTTAGAAAAAGTAATCGAGTGGACAAAGACCTGGGACTTGCCACTAAACTTGGGGAAGAGCTGTCTTCTGACGAATTATTTAGCGACAACCCAACTAGAAGTTGGTGAAGGAACTATCAGAATAGCGGTTGCTCAGAAAGTGAAGGATCTTGACATTACTATTATGGGCGATTTTAAATAGGCTACTCAATGTGCCGAAGCTGCGAACAAGGCTCGCAGAGAATTGTTCAGACTTCGCTCAGCGTTATCTTGCCGAAAACCTTTAATATTCATTCCCTTATACAAAGAAGTCGTGCGGCATCACTTGGAATACTGCGTTCAATCCTGGGTACCGTACTTAAAAAGGATATAGCATGTCTCGAAAGGGTCCAGCGCCTTGCGACTAGGATGATTGAGGATCAGACAGGTAAAACCTATAAGGCTAGACTCAAGGACTTTGGTTTGTTCTCACTGAAGAGACGGCGGCTGCGAAGTGACCTTATAGAAGCCTTCAAGATTCTAAAGGGTCTTACGGGTGATAATATTACTGAAATCCTTAAACTTGCCACTAAAGCAGCTACGAGGGGTTATTCTATGAAACTTCTTAAGAGTAAGCCCAGGTTGCTGGCACGTGAGCACTTTTTCAGCAACCGTGTGGTCAACTTCTGGAACGAGCTCCCAGATTGCATAGTAAGCCTCCCAAATTTGCTGAGCTTTAAAAGGGAATTAGACGTTAAATGGCCTATCATATTTCCGCACATTGTCTAATAAAAAACCTGAAAATAATAAATACGTATTTTTACATTTT